>PVIH01005339.1:0-91451 GCA_004025045.1 Sigmodon hispidus
CTATTATTCTCAAATTAGGTCTTTTCATGGTGTCCCAGATTTCCTGAACATTTTGAGTTATGGCTTTTTTAGTTTTACTATTTTCTTTGACTGATATATCTATTTGAGCTACTGAGTCTTCCACTTCACAGATTCTATCTTCCATCTCTTGAACTCTGTTTGTTATGCTTGTATCTGTGGTTCCAGCTTTTTTCTTCAGGTTTTCTATTTCCATCTTTGCCTCAGTTTGTGCCTTTTTTATTGCTTCTATTTCATTTTTTATTTCAGCTTTTATTTCAGCTTTTATTTCTTGACATATTTCTTTCATAGATTTGTTCATCTCTTCCAATTTTTTGTTTTTATTTTCTTCTATTTCTTTAAGGCTTTTTTTTTTATATCTTCTTTGAGAGCTTCGATGATCATCAAAAAGGAATTCTTGGTGTTGCTTCCTTCTGTTTTCTCTTCATTGCTCAGTTCTGGTCTTGTATTTGTAAGATCTCCTCTCTTCTGGAGTTACCATGTTGTTCTTTGTATTATTATGTAATTTTTTGCACTGACGTTTGCCCATGGCTTAGGTGGTTCACAATTAGACGGCTCCTTGTCAGTTGTGGTACTCGAGTTTGTGTGCCTCCTGTCACCTCTCTGGGCAGGGTCTGAATCTACCCTTCAGGGACCCCTGTAGTTGTCTGTTTGCTCATTTCGATGTGGCAGTGGGTAGAGGTGCAAATTCCCTCAGCAGGAGCTGAGGGTATGGTGACAGGCAGAGTTTATCTGCCGGCGCTCCAGAGTGTGCTGGGACTCTGCAGACAGCACTTGGTTCAGGAAGTGGATCCGGAACCGATTGGAGCTCAAGTCTCTCTCCCTGGCTGGGATTAGACGCTTGGGCCTGGTGACCCCTCCTCACCTCTGGGCGGGGTCTGAGTCTGTCCTTCTGGGACCCCTGTAGTTGTCTGTTCGCTCAGTTCAATGTGGCGGTGGGTAGCCGTGCAAATTCCCTCAGCAGGAGCTGTGGTTATGGTGACAGGCAGAGTTTATCTGCCCATGCTCCAGAGTGTGCTGGGACTCAAGAGGGATATTTTTAATCGACAGGTGATCTTCAAACATTTAAAAGACAGAATGTGTCATTTTAGAAGTTCTAATAACATAAAACTTTTCTTGACAATGAGGCATGTCTTTCTTGGTGGCACCAATATACTTTAAAATAGTATGATGTGCATCAAAGACCCTCCAAATGAAATCTACTCTCTGTATAGTAAAAGTTAGCCATTTGGGCAAGAAACTGTCCTTGCCTCTACTCCTCACAGTATGCTATACAAATTGTACCAGCAGGACACAAAGAAAAGAAACTGCTAAGCTTTTCCAAGACAGGATAGTACAGTTCTTCAAAATTCCTGCTTCTCAGAAAATTCTGTCAAACATTCTAGAACTTTAGGCTAAAATGGATGGATGCAATGCCCCAGTGTTGCTGAGGAACCTTGGGTGACTATCTAGGCATCCAGGTGTTTCCATTGTTTGATTTAGTTTTGAAAGTTGCTTGTTTCTGACTTCCTGTTTATTAAGTAATATTTCAACTTTCTTGAGTGTTGGAGTTTAAGACTAGGCAATCATAGTCAAGTTGAAGTCATAGTTGAAGACTAGGTAGTGGTAGTCATTCTCCTTAGTTATAATAGAAGGTAAAGTGGGGACAGAGCTTTGAAATCATTGAGATAGAATAAAGGAGTATTTTCTCCAAATATGTCAAATACAAATGGACTGGACATTCTAAGTATAATTCTTACCTAATAATTGTTTTTATTGCTTATAGTTTTACTATGTTAGTATTAAAACTTTTCCTTTTTATTTGGACAAAAAGGAGGAAAGCTGCAATATTTTTTTTACATTATAAAGATTTGTCATTCAGGTTGGCTTACTAAAAGAGGGATGGTCAATAGGCAGGCAAGATTTTTGGAGCAGAGAGATACTGGGAAGAATAAGAGCAAAGACCAAGAGAATTTTCAGCCAAAGACAGAGGAAGCAGCAAAGCACCATGGGCAGTACAGAGTTAAGGTAATAGAGCCATGAGGAACAAAGAAAATTAATAGAAATGGGTTAATTTAAGTTATAAAGGCTAGTTAGAAACTAGCCTAAGCTACTGGATGAACCTTCATAATTTAAAAAAAAAAAATGAACTGCCATGGTCATGGTGTTTCTCCACACTGATAGAAACTGTAACTAAGACAATACATTTGACCAGCATCTGTCTTTCTCACCACTGCCCTCGTCACAGGTAACCACATGCTATGTTCCCATGGCTTTGGCTTTATCATATTCTACATATAATATGATTATGAGATAATTTTTCCTCATACAACTTTATGTCTCTCCAATGCACGGAGCAATGTCCACAGAGCACATAGTGTTTAAGCAAAGGAAGAGCAATGAGGCTGTCCCTTCTACCTTGTGCTCTGAGTATCTATTCTTCATTGGTCAAATGGAACAAAGGATGCAACACTGGGAGTGAGCACAGAGCAGAGCACCCATGGGCAGGGAGACAGCTACAGAAAGGATGCTCTAGCATGCATGGAAAAAATGTTTTTAGCTTGTTCAAAACCAGAATCCCTTCTCACACATATATTCAGCAGAGCCATGGCCAGATGCAAGGTCTTAACAGTGGACCAATATGGATCAAATAGGTACATACTCAATAAATAATTAGTCAATATTCAGATCAACAAAGCTCGGCTCCAAAGACACTATCTCCCTTTCCTAAGGAGAGGGAGTGACCATAAAGGAAAAAAATAATTGTCTCTGTTCTCTTACCATGGTAACATTTAGTCAGTGATCTGTAGAGCAAGTTAAGGTTCTTAACCAAGTTGATTTAAAATAAATACCTACACTTTCCAGAAAGCTTTGTTTTTAAAATACCGTTATGCCATTTTTCCTAAAAGCAGTTAATTGAGGCAATTTCTTCTTAATTTAAAAAAGAAAAATGCATTTGCTGAGCTAATTTCTCCAACCCAGAGACTAGTCATTTCTTGCAGCCTTTCAGCTATTATTTCCCTTTATTGTTCTGTAGACAAAACAGCACTGCAGATTTTTCCCCAATGTTTCCTCAATTTTGCTTGAAGCTGCTAAATTTTATGGACAATGGTTTTCTTCTTTTGCTATAGAGAAAAATCTAAAAGTATAAAACCAAGAACATTTTGAATTAGAATAAAGATTTGCTCAGATCGCTTTCGTGTAGGAAATAGTCTCTCATTCCCTGCATTCTCTAGCTTTAAAAGCACTGACTGTCTTGAGTATTGTTAGGGATTTTTCTTTATGTAGCTCAAAAGACAGTGGCCTTGATTATATGTATTTTTCAAATTTATAGCCCTCTCACTTGTGATGAGCCATCTGGCTATTCCATGTTTAGTTATGTGTGTCTAAATTCTTTGAAGAAGGCAATTTATTTCTAGGCAAAAAAAAAAAAAAAAAAAAAAAAAAAAAAAAAAAAAAAAAAAAAAAAAAAAAAAAAAAAAAAAAAAAAACCACTTCGGGAGCTATTGATGATTTTCTTCAACGAGCAATGGTCAGACATCATCAGCCTTAGAATAAAGCCAGCTCAAATCTTCCTGGGTGGCACATTTGATCTGGACAAAATGGCATGGCAAACTATGGACTTGGCTTAGATCCAAAAATTTAGCCTCAGTCAAAAAACCAAGAAGCTGATTTGCTAGGTAAAAGAGCTATGGGCACAAGCTGCTAATTTCCTTTTTCCTCTGCTATGTCTCCTCAAGAGGCTCTCCACAAAAGGCAGGGCCATCTTTTACATGGCTTTCTCAAGCAGATTATATTATCTGGAACTAAGGCAGTAGCCATTGGCTAAGAACTGAGAATGTAACATAAAGCATATGCATGGCTGACTTACTGAGCACATACTGTCTTTGTTTTTCAGAGAAGGAAGTTAAGACTGATAGAGTAAGAAAACCTTGGTCATAGCTGACCTGTCATATGTCTTACCTCTTCCTTCTCTGTGCTAACAGCTCTGCCAGCCTCCCCATTAGCAATAAGGAATTTCTGGTCACTCAAAGGGAACTGGTCTATGAGTCCTTGGATCCCAGTCCCACAGCATCAAAAACTCCATAGGAACAAATGTCTATGATGCTCATCTTTCCTATTGGTAAGATAAAGAAAACCTCCTTGGTCTATACCTTATCAAAGCATGTGTCCATGCATTCTTCTCTGATGCAGCCCCACTCTACACTGACGTATACACTTTTATGTAGCAACAAGCTCCCTTCCTTTCATAAGGATGTGTCCTCTAGTAGAGAAATTGATGAGACTTTTGGAATATGTATTTCTGAGAAGAAGCATTAGATGAGGGTTAGACTAACATCTCTAGGCTGGATCATGCTGCCTTACAGGCAAAGCAGCCAAGAGACAAGGTGAGGCAGATACAGAAAGGAGTATATGCTGCTTTTCAAAAGAGAGGCTGCTGTCTTCACTTTGAACATGGACACAGTTTGACAAATGGTAGCTCTTAGGGCAATTTGAAGAAATCTAGCAAGACAAAATCTTCAAGGACATCCACACAAAAAGTTCCCATACAACATGTTCCAGTCTCTGCCCTACCTATCACATAAGATGTCTACTGTCTTTGAGTGTTTTATCTTTGTAGTTCAACATTTGAACTTCTGAATCCCAAGTTTGGCTCTTGGAGTTCATAGATCAACATCTTGCTCAGCCATCATCATCACAGAAGCTTCCTCCTTCAGCATATGGGAACAAATACAGAGACTGACAACCAGATATTACACAGAGAGTAAGGCAGACATTACATAGAAAGCAAGCAAATTTAAAATACTAAGCCCTAAATATGATGTCTCCATCAAATACCTCCCCTCGGGGCTCAGGGAATCCTACAGAAGAGGATGCAAGAGTGTTAAGAGACAGAGGGATGAAGGACACCAAAGAAAAAATGTTCTTCTAAATCAACATGATCAAAATTCATATGAATTCAAAGACTATGGCAGTTTGCACAGGGCCTGTACAAAGCACATCTTAGAATAAGCATTAGAGAAACCAGGATTGTCAATTCCAGGGCACTATTTCTTCAATTGAAAGAAATGAATTATACCTGATCACCTAGAATACCGATTCAATATGGTCATGGTCATACAACCTGTTGATTCCTTGCTATACTATTAGGAGCCAGATTCTGCCTAAATCCCCCAAATATCCTGAGCATTGCTTAGAACCTAATGCTGACCTTTGGATCTCAGTGGATAGAACATACCCCTATAAAGGGACCCCATGTGTTCTGAATTCTCTACCAGTAGAATCTATCTATCCCGATGTTTATTGCATATCTTCCTCTTTAGACCCTGGCCCTGAATTTTGATTTTTATCTTCTTTATAGCTATTGTTAACTTATCAGCATTTTAAATTCATTTTACTGTTTTTCTTGATAAATACAAAATAAATAAAGAAGAAAAAAAAAAGTTTAAGAATAAACCATGAGGGGAGTCTCTGGAAGACTCTAACCCTGTGCCTACATTCAGAACTTAGTTTTTAGGCATACCGAGTTTTAAATGTCATATACCCAGCAGGAGAATAAATGACTAGAGTAAGACCTTGATCTAATCTTCCCTTAGTTATTTTAGCCTCTGGAGCCAGGACCAAGCAGCCCAACTCTCAGTTAATACCCTTATCTGGTCCACTGTAGCATAGCTGTGACCATCTTAATAACAAGCTATAAACTGGCCCAGGATCAACCAGCCCTCAACCCTCAACTCCATTGCTCTCATTGCTCTTAAATTATTAAGGAACAAAAATAGTACAGTTTGTCAGAAGAGGCATCTTGGCCAGCTCTTCATTATAAAAATCATAAGTAGAGAATTATGCACTCTTAGAATAAAATTAAGTCACTGGTTTTTTGCCTTTCATTTGATTTCTCCCAACTTCCACACACAAGTATACTTTACAGTAAAAGAATTTCCCACAGTGATGCAAAATGCCAACTGAGATGAGCTGCTTCTAATTCCCTTGGACTTGTTAGTGTCAATGAAGGATTCCAAGGAAAAGCAGTCTACCACAATGGGAAGACTAGATGGCTCCAAAAGCTATTGTTAGAAGAAAGCACCAAATAAATCAAATAAAGAAGAAAAGGAAGAAGAAATCATACTGGGTAGTATATTTGTTTTGAAGACTTCTCAGCACCAGAATAGCTTTCAAAGCTTTCTGATAACTAGCCTTAGAGGGAGAGGTATGACCAGCAGCCCAGCTGGTGCAGAGAAAGAGGCTTTGCTGGACTTTCCAAAGTAGGATAGATAGAGTTTCTATATTTTCAACTACTGATGATCCTCAAGATTTGATTCTTTTACACATATATGAAAATCTTCTGCCTTAAGACTCAAAACAAAAGGGAATGCACATTGTAGCCTGTCCTGAAACCACTACCACTCAGAACATCTTAGGCTGAAGACACCAAGGACTCAACAGAGGTCAAAATGAGCAAAAATGGGGTGAGGAAAGCACCCTTCTCATAATGGCTAGAAAATGGAAGCAGCCAGGATGTCCATCAACTAAGGTATGAATAATGAAAACATGGTACATCTACACAGTGTAGTTACATTGAGCAGTGAAGAAAAACCAAATTATGAAATTTTCAGGAAAATGTATAGAACAGGAAAATACTATACTGAATGAGGTATCAAGAAAGATAAGCATGGACCTCTCTGTTGGCTGGGTGTTCATAGTGATAGAAGATGCAGACTGTTAAAAAATAAGTTATCAACAATTACACCCAGGTATATAGCCTACATGCTACAATACTAGACTTACTGACAAGATATGCCCACTGTTGCAATACTGGCATGAGTGCCCTGGGGGAAACCACACATTTCCTGATTGGATTTTAAGTCTGTTCTATAAGACAGCATGCATGCTAGGTATTGTAGAATTTGTCAAAAAAAAAAAAAAAAAAAAACTGTGCATAGAAAATTCACAGGCAACTATAAGGGAATCTATTATTATGTTTTGCCAGATAGACATATGCTTAAACTAACTGTCAAATTGTATATGCACAAACTAGTGCAACTCTCAGTATTAGTCAGAAAAGGCTCTTTGAGCTATGGCAATGGTCAAAGTAGATAAGTAACTTGTCAAAGTGCTAAGAATAAGTGAGAACTTAACATAGATAATGATCTGTAGGGGTAAAATGGGTGGAAGAAAATGAGAGGCAAATGAAAGAGTGCAGTGTAGTGCTTTATTCCAGATATAACAAGACTGTTGCATTCGTGAACACATTGAACCTATGACGACACACACAGGATCAGTAAAAGTAAAGCTGCAAAGAAAGGATTTGTGGACCATGAGGGTAGGAGAGAAAGTGGCTGGGACAAAGGTCATTGGTAGAGG
This sequence comes from Sigmodon hispidus, assembly GCA_004025045.1. Taxonomy (NCBI): domain Eukaryota; kingdom Metazoa; phylum Chordata; class Mammalia; order Rodentia; family Cricetidae; genus Sigmodon; species Sigmodon hispidus. The sequence continues at coordinate 7,360 of PVIH01005339.1, forward strand.
TAGAGAGGGATAAGAGAAGCAGAAGGGTGAACATAATTATAATACATTATATACAAACGTGCTATTACCAACTTCGTAAATTTATTTTGGAAGGCTCATTTTTTATCCATGTATCTCCTTGTTCAAACTCCCTTCCCCCTCCTGCCCCTCCCAGTCACTCTGTCTTCTCCCCATCTCCTCATCTCCTCCCCAGCAAGGGCAGGAGGTCCCAAGGTCCCAAGGTGGCTTACGATTTCCTAAGAAAATGTGAAAGTCTTCCTTTTTCCGCTCTGTACAATGTGCATAGGGTGAAGCTTTGTAATTTCTTGTTCTATCCTTTAAAAAAAATCAGTAGCAAGAGTTTCTTGCCTGCTAATCCAGGGCTCTTCTATTATCTGGTCTTCAGGAAGTGACTGTCATCTGCTCAGCAATGCTTAGATCCACATGAAGAAAATAGCACTAGTGCAGCTCCACAGAAACTAGTGCCCTGCTTTTATATTGAAGCACCTTCTGGCATACAGTGCATGACAGGAGGCTCTTAGAACCCAACCAAAACTGAAGAATTTTTAACTTTACAAATAAATTTGTGTGTGTTTATTGTAGTTTTATCTAAATTCTGGTTTTGTTTGTTTGTTTGTTTGCCTGTTTGTTTCCTAAAAAAAAAAAAATTGAGAAAGAACAAGGCCATCTTCACAAATCTATGCCACCTTTACCTAGCATATCTTGTGGGCAGGACAAACTGTAGATTGAAGGTTTGAGGCTGGGTTGATGTCCCCATCCCTCCCCTGAAAGTCTTGCCTGGTTACAGGAGATGTAATTCAGGCTCCTTATGCCCCATTGCTAGAAGTCTTTACTAGATTTGTTCAACTTGAGACCCATGTCACAAGAGTGAGCCCATGAGACCCATGTCACAAGAATGAGCCATTGCTTTACGCCGCACAGCAGAGCCAGAACCAGAGGTTAGATGGATATCCCAGAGAGAAATAGGGATAGAGCCAAACATGACTGAAAAAAAAAACAAGAAATTATTCCTATGATACTCCGCTTACTCATAGACCTGAGCCTAGCATAGTCATCATCAGAGAGGTTTCATCCAACAATTGAAGGGAGCAGATGCAGAGACTCACAGCTAGACATTAGGCAGAGGTTGGGGAATCCTACAGAAAAGGGGGAGGAAGGACCATAGGAGCCAGAGAGGTCAAAGACATCACAAGAACATGGCCCACAAAATCGACTAGGTAGGGTTCACAGAGACTGAACCAATAGTCAGGCTTCTTGTATGTGTCTGATAGAATTCCCCTGCATATTGGTATGGCTGTATAGCATGGTGTTCTTGTGGGACTCCTAACAGTGGTTGGTAGTGGGGGCTGTCTCTGTCTCTTTTGTCTGCTTTGAGGACTCTTTTTCTCCTGCTGGGCTTTCTAGCCCAGTCTTAATATGAAGGAATGTCCCTAGTCCTATTGTAACTTGATATGCAATGTTTGGTTCGTATTCCTTTTTCTGAAGAGAAATGGAGGAGTGGTTCTAGGGGAGAGCAGGAGTGGGGGGAAGGACTGGGAGAAGAAGTGGGAGAGGAGTTGCAGTGGGATGTAATATATAAGAATCCATTTAAAAAGAAAGAACGAGCAAGGAGTTGTGTGGGTGATGAAGTAAGAAAAGTCTGAGGCGAGTAGGGGGAGGGAAACCATGTTTCAGACTATATCATATGAAAAATATTTATCTCCATAAAATAAACAAATAGATAACATAAGAGTAGTGGTAATATGAAGAATAATAGATACCCATTTAAGAACTTCTTCTTAAGAATTTTTAGTGCCAGGAAGACAGGTAATCAGTGTCAGGAAATGTGCTTCCTTTCATGAAGCAATTAGACTTAATCAGCCATGGTGATTTTCCTGTCAAACTTCAGATTCCAGAGGCTTGGAGTTAACTTCATTGTCTATCTACAGCAACCAGTCTCCAAGACCTGCTAGAATTCCCATTTTCTCTTTTCAAAGTCCCTTGTGCCCTTCTTCCTTATACCAAAAGAAGAGAAAAATTTCTATTTCCTATTTTAACCATTTCAAACTCTCTAGTAAGTGAGCGGCCATTAAGTGTGGCATGCCTGATAACTCATGACCTATTTTCACATCCCACTCACAATACTAGGCAGGAAATAAAAAGTACACTTACCTGGGCAAGTCCATTGCCACCTTGAACTTGGATTCATGGGTAAAGAGAAAGCTAAGAGTGTGTTTGCTACTTTCTTAAATTTGTAGGCATGATTTTTAAAACAAAGGACCCAGTTATCTTACTCCTGAGCACATCCCAAAAGACTCTAAGCCTACACATCCATGAAAGTTTATTTTGTCTCTATTCACAATAGCAAGGATGTACAATCAGCATAAATAAACATCAGTTGGTAAATATGTGATATACAATATCAATGAAATTTTATGTAGCAATAAAAAAGAAAATTGTTAAATTAGCAGAAAAATAAATGGATCTGGAATGTGCTATGCAGAGTCACATAAAGATTCAGCCCAGAAAGACAAAACACATGTATTCTCCCTTACATGTGGAACTCAACAGGGCTGGGGAGATGGCCCAGTAGGAAAGATGTTTGTTCTCCAAGTATGATAACCGAAGTTTAGATCTCCAAAGCCATGTAAAATCTAGATGCTATAGCTTGAATCTGTGACCTCAGTGCTCCTGCAGAGACTGAAGAATCCACGGATGCTGTTGGGCCACTAGCCTCCTATACACAAGAGACTCCACTTCAAAAGAGTAGGCCAGGATTCTCATCCAAGAGTATCAGCTAAGCTTCACACATGTGTCATGGCATGATACTGTGCCAGAGATCTTCCCTAGGGAGATGAGACACATACACCTACTCATAGTAAACCAAGGAAATGACTGCACCAAATCCAACTTGATGAATCAGTAAGAAATCACAATAATGTGATTACTGGAGATGAGTTACTTACAGGAGCAGAGCAACTCAAAATCAGCCACATCACTGAAAATGCCAAGCAACAGGAGTGAGAGCTCCTGAAAACTGCAGCCCAGGTGCTCTCTTGCAGTTTTCTGGCAGTGATACAAACCTGCCAGTCCCTCTTTTGTAGCTTATCTGGTCAGAGTCTTCTCTTCTGGCTGCTGTTTGTTCTTCCCATAAATCTGGGAAAGGACATTTGAAAATCTTCCATGTTTCCACTTTGCAGAATAAGTGATGTTTGGTTTATCTCTGAATCCTCATAAGCCTCCCCTTCTATCCTAGAAGTAATGTCAGTTCAGAGTAAAGTGCTAGATAACATATACATAGCTATAACACACACACACACTTTGCCCTGAAGTCATTGTCATCACCTGGCCAGCAATCTGCTCATCCTCAGAAGAGCTGAAGAATTTACTCTCAAAACTATATCATTAGCATTACAAAATATCTAAAGAACAAAAGCTGGGAATGGGGGTAAAAGTGTTCTCAGAGGAAAAAGTAAACTAAAATGGTAAATTCTGAAAGAGATCAAATGTAACAAAAATGATTACAAAAATAAAAAATATTAAAAAATAGCACAAAGTAAGCAAATTATTTTTAAGGTAATTGTGTGGGTCTCTTAAAATAAGCACTAAGATGAAGAAAAAAGAATGGAAGACAATAGAGGCCTAAGAGAAGACTAGAAATATAAAAAAAAAAACATAATTTTGTTGCTGTTGTTTTGAAACAGGGTTTTCTGTGTAACACCCCTGTCTTGTCCTGGAACTCACCTTGTAGACAAGGCTGGCGTTGAACTCACAGAGATCTGTCTGCTTCTGTCTCCCAAGTGCTGAGTTTAAAGGTGTGCATCACCACACTTGTCTATGTTTAAAATAATTGAAGAAAAGTGGGCACAGAAAGAGAGAGAGAATGCCTTAACTGTGTGTGTCAGTGTATGCCTGTAGTATTACACTCAGAATGCTGAATACTGAGACAAAAACACTCTAAAATTACAGACATGCTGGGCAACATAGCACATTTAAGACTAGCCTAACAGTGCAAACTTGGGTCAAATCAAGAAAGTTAAACACAAACCATGTGAAAAAGTCACTTATAGAAAGACAAGAAAAGTACATGTAAAAGAATAATGGAATTAAGTTTGTAAATTTACTTTCTTTTTTTTAAAAAAAAAAAAAACATGCAAGTACTCATTTATTTGTTGACTACTGCCAAAGTTTTCCATTCTTTAGGGTTATCACATCTACCATGAAGTATAGTTTTGAAGGCAAAAGCTAGGCAATTAGAAACTGTGTAATTAAAAATCAATGATTTTCTATAAAGTATGCAATAATGTAGCACATACAGTAAAAATTATGCTTTTGAAATGACTTCATCATTGACTCCTCTGTTGAAGCTATACTGTATAAATATAAAAATGTTCTTAAAATGGCACAATGAAACAAAAAATAAAAGTATGTTTTCTATGTTGCAAAATTATCTTAGCCATGGAATTACTCCTTACAAACAATAAAAGACCACAACACACATATCCCTATTGACTCATCTATTAAGAGACTACCCAGCCTGAGGCCAATCTCTGTCTTAGTTTTCAGCATTTCTTCCACGCCTTTGCACGGGTTAACATGTGAATTTTCAGGTTATTTGACTGAATAAAGCTCTTCTCACAACTGTCAAAGGGGCACACAAAGCGCTTCTCTCCAGTCTGGATACGATGTGAGTACACAGTTGAAGTCCAGAGAGAAGCGCTTCCCACATCCTTCGAAGGTGCACTGAAATGGTTTATTCCCAGTATGAACCAGAAAATGTCGCTTTAGTTTAGAACTCTCGACAAAAGCTTTCCCACACTATGCACACACATGCTTTCGGGGACCGTGAACAAGCATGTACTTCCTCAGGGCAGTTTTACTCCTCAGCTTCTTTGTGCACCCAGTTTGAGCACACTCCAGCATCAATAAAATACCATGACCTTCACCACCCTTTAGTTTCTCTCCGGTAATTCCCTCAAGCTTCTTAGGATAATCTGATGAATCAGCTTCTGATGATTTTCTAACAGGAAGCTCCCTGTTAGTCGTGTACTTGGGACATTCAAGGGCTGAGTTCGCTCCGACATCCTGTGGAAGATGGTCTTGCTCTGGCTCTCTTTTCTCTTGTTTTGACCGCTTAGCCACGGATTCCAAAGAACTTTCAAGAAGGGAACTTGCTTCAAGAACATGGTGAGAAAGAACTCTTTCGAATTCCTCTAGGTTTTCAAAGGCTTTAAAAAGTAAATCCTCTTCCAAGATAGGTTCAGAAAACTCACTTCTAATGATGCACTCTATGTAAGCACTCTATGTAAGTCATCTTCCTCAGTCCCGGGGATTGTCTCACTGTGTACATCTTCATTGCAGATGGTGTATGTTAAGTGGAGAGGATCATTTCTTGTCTTCTGGGCTTGATTCACCTCGTCTTGTTTTGGGCTTGCTCTACTGAGGACTCTTTCACTCGGCTTTTCTGGCCACTTGTCTTTGCTGTTTTCTTCATTTGCTCATTCATGTTGTCTTGGCTGTTTCCTTCTTGAGAGATGAATGTTTATCAGTCTCAGCCACCACCTGCTGTTTGGTCAGTTGCAGTTGATGAAAAACTTGGGAGGCAGTTCTGTGAAACAGTTCTCTCTTCTTTCATATGTAAGAGCCACTGGCTGGACTTTACATCCACACTATGGAGAGCAAAGGCAAAAGCCTCTGTCTTCTTAGCTAAGTCCCCAGCTTAGTTAGGTTCTCTAATACTCCTGCTGAAGCGCTCTGCTTCTTACTTTGCTTCCTCTCTGAAATCCCAAGAAGAAATTCGTAAATTTATTTTCAACAGGGATCGTATCACCCCCAAGCAGCCAAAATTGGTTAAAGGGGTAGTGAAATAAACAGAAGCAAACATACTATGTCTGTAATATTGTGCTCCTTGAAGTGGAGAACAAAAGTGAAAATAAAATACTGAGTTAGCATAGCACATCTATAAAACATCCAATGCTAGAACTAAGCCATGGGGGGTGGGGAGAATAAACCATGCGCTAGTAATTTCAAGCTAACCAATTATCAGTGCTGGATGTTGTCAAAGGACTAAAAGTCAAGGTCACAGGATAAAAGTCATAGAGAATGTTTAAGAACACTAATTTACCTGCATTTCCCTGTAAGGAGTCAAGAGAGCCTTAAACAGATTTCCAGTCATAAATTAACTACTAGAAGAGATAAAACAAGGTCATAAATCTCTCAAAATATCAGTAGGAAAGAAACAACAGAATCAAAATGCAGAAGATAGGAAGTGTGCTGGAACAGGAGAAGGACAGCACATTCAAAAGAAACAAAGATGGTTTGGTAGGGCTGTGCTGGGGATGTGGCTCAGTGTTTGTGTCCTTCTACAGCACTGGGAAAGAAGACAGGGTTTAAACATGCTACACACAGAATACATGTAGAGCACATATGTGAATGGGATAAATACTACAGAGATCCTCAAGTTAGATTTAAAAGCAAAAGCCAAGCTATATAGTTTTCATTACTCAAATAATCAATCAGAAAGGCTAAAAATAAGATGACTGATACTGATTCTGGACTTTGGTTTTATTTTAATTTTGTGTTTACTTACATGTCTTTGCCAGACAACACTCAAAACTTTAAAAACACTAAACAGTGTATGTTATAAAAATATTCCATCTTACATTGATGACATTACTCCTTTACTATTTTATATCCAGTAATTGTAGCATTAGAAGACACATAGCTTCAAATATAGAAAATTTTAAGAGAATTACCCAAATAAAGGAGGACTTTTATTATTTCTTTCAACCCAAACCAGCTCACTGATCAGAACATTAGTAAGGATATAAAGATTCTTGAATCTAATTCTCTAGATTAACATTTACATAACTCACTCACTCTGAATAGAGAATAGGCCATTTCAAATACTTATAAAAGGCATTCCCAAAACCTGCCATTTATTAGGCACAAGAAAAGCCAACAAAAACACATAATAATAATATCAACGGCCACACTTTCTGGTTATACTTCAATAAGTATAGAAATGGGTAATAAAACTAGCCATCTGAAAATGCTATAACCCATTCTTTAACAGTCCAGGTCATAAGTTTGCTACTAAACTGAGAGTAGTGGATATCTGGGAAATGATAACATCGATGGTGCTGCATTAATAAAGACCCACAGGAGACATGTGAAGCTGAGAAGTGGGGAAATGTGAAGTTCTAAACATTTATGTTGCTAAAGAAGAGTTCAGCTCAATAATTTAAAAAAATCCCAAGGAACCAGAAAGAATGCATCATTTAATGTTAAAGCAGAAACTGATAGGCTTGGAGATTATTTTTAAAGTAATACAGAACATTATTGATGGATGGATAGACAGACAGATAGTAGAGAGTTGATACACAGATCAGCAACTAGCCTAGACAAAACAATAAAAATGCAAAAATTCAAATAACCAGCAAAATAAGAAATCTTATATGGAGGAAGTGTTTAAAATTTCTATGTGTACTTTGTAAAAAAAATTAAACTATAAACAAATTTAAATTTCTAGATGAAATGCTCTTTTCTAAGAAATAATATATTATCAAAATTGAGTGTATACTTAATTCCTTTAATGGGTGTAGATTTATCACCTTTCTCTTCTAGTGCCAAAGAACTACTCTCCATACCTTCCCACACACAAAATAAATCTAGGTCACAAAAGATGCATAAATATGATTTTCCTAATTAAAGGAATAAATGATGCACTCTTGTTTCAAAAATCTTCCCATGTACAGGAAGGAAGTTTTCCAAATTCAGATCAGTCTTGCCAATTAATACCAATGCAAGAATCCCTAATGTAATATATTTAAATACTGAAAATATGTGTTGTCCTGACCCAGTCTTGATGTTGGGGTGAGGAAAGCAGATCTACCTGGAGTGGATGCTGAACTAAGCCACCTTGGGACCTTGGGACATCCTGCCCTTGCTGGGGATGAAATGAGGAGATGGGGAGAGGAGAGAGTGACTGGGAGGGGCAGGTAGGGGAAGGGAGTTTGAACAAGGAGACACGTGAACCAAAAAAATGAGACTTTATTCAAATTTAAAAAAAAAAGAAAGAAAATATGTGTTGTAACAAACAGCATTTACTCAGAAAAATAAGTCCTTGAACTTCTATTTGAACTTGATCCCTTCTACCAGCCTTGTAGCCAAACTTCTACCTCCGAGTTCATTCTCCATAGTCTTCTAACAGCTCTAGTGTCTGTTGTGTCAACAGAGGAAACTTCTTAATGATTCAGGTACATTTTGTTGTTTCTCTACTTATACCCACAGCCTTTGGACTAAAGTTGGAAGCCATGATGGTACCCTATGTGGAAGGCTCTGTATATCCTCATCTTATTTTCCAGCCATGCATCATGGTTGGGTCTGGCTGTTGCATCCTGTTTTACAATCCTCACTCCATTTTTACTGCCTTTTACCCAGGTGTGCTTACTTTCTGTGATATGTCTATCAGGAATGTTTTCATTGGCATTCCTATCTTCTAGGCTTATTCAGGCTTTACCTTCTCAATAAAGTCTTTGGTGTTCTCTTGGCTGTATTGGTTTACCTTTATCATGTTTCCAATAGCACCATGCGCAGACTTTAAAAGAACCCATAACAAAGTGTAGAGTTATTCAGAATGTATGACACCTGCCAGTGCCATGCAAACTCCTTGAAAATGAAGTTGGATTTTCTCTTGCTTTGAGCATTTGCCTGGGTATCGAAGACACTAACAATGTAAGAACATGTCTGGAAGGAAATTATTTTCAGATTAAGAAGGTCACAGCAAGTGGAATGAAACTATGCAGAGATCCAATTATATTGAAGGCTTTGTTTAAAACTAAAATACCAGCTTCTGGCCATAAGAGATTCTTACCCTCAGTATTATTATCACTTGAGAAATGAATGACTGATTATCTCAGGGGACTATTTGCCCTCATGAAGTCCTTTCTAACCTAGAGATGATTAAAGATGGAATTTCATAGTGTGAGGAGGACACAATGTTGGATACAAAATCACGTATCTAAAAATTTGTTGGGTAGAAGTCACCTTTTTCCCATCATTACAAAGATGGTCAAGCATTCTAGACAAGAGTCATCACATTTCACATTATATTATTTTTATATTGTTGGTTCAAGGAGAATTACAAGGAAGAAACCATTCTCTGTGGAAGCTACTACCTTGAGAGATTCCTTCATAGGATTTAATTTGCATCTTTGGGTCTTAGACCTTTGGACAGACCAGTATGAATATACATTAAATTATATATCTTCTATATAATTTACTTCCCTACAATTTTATTTTAAAACTACTACAAAACTTACTAACAGAAAAGTGTTCTGATTTGCAATTTTAAATTTACAAATGAGAGATACGATGTGACAGATTAGATGAGTTTGCCACATTAATAGTTATTAAGACCTAAAAACATTACGTAAACATTTAAATCCCAAATTCAATGTGCCTTATTGCTGGAGACTAACACTTGTAATCTGTGATTTGCTGTGCAACGTGGAAGGCTGTGTATTTAGTTTTAAAAATATTGAATAAATATTAGTTAATATTTCATTAAATTACCTAGCATAGCAAAGTTTCAGATTTTCTAAAACATTACTCAAAGTCAAGACTTTAAAACCCATTATTAACTAGACAGCCAACATTCACAGGTAGCTAGCAGACACATATCAAGCAACTTGAAAACTGCCTAACAGATCCCTACTCTAATAAAATCCTTAGTCAATAAGTTACAAAACAAATGGAACTGTATTGTCAAAATGCAATGGAGAACACAGGAAGTTAACTTCAAAGTCCACCAATGCACTCATTCAAGCACTGCCTGTGTGTTTATTACATGATTAGACTTCATGTTGGGAAAAATACTCAGGTTTTGGCCACCCTTCCACAAAGGCTATATGGCTAAAATACTTGGTAATGATTGCCAAGCAAGAGTCATCAGTTATGCATAGCAGAATGTACCTTTAGAGGAATATTTTCTTAAACAAATGTTGGGCCAGAGATGTATCTCAGTGGGTAGAGGTGCTTGCCACCAAGCCTGATGAAGTAATATGTGTTTGATCCCCAGAACCCACATAGTAGAAGGAGAAAACTTATTCTTTCAGATTGCTTATAACCCTTATATGTGTACAAGGTGTACCACACACACATACACACACACATACATATACACACACACACATACATACATACATACATACATACATACATACATATATACATACAGTTAAAAAATTATTAGTTACTGATAGAAGGTTGCAAATTCTGGTTGATTCATTGCTTGTTGCTTTGGAAAATATTTGCAAGGTAGGGGAACATTAGAAATACGTTTGTTGTTTGTTTGTTTGTTTTTTCAGAAAATCTCATAAAAAGAAATGTATTAAGACTGGTGAAAATATATTAAGACAGGAAACCACAAATCAAGTGCTGAGGCATAGATTGTGGTTTTATTTTGAGATGCCTCAGGCTTTTCTGCCAGGTTTCAGATAGCTGTGGGTAAGGGCTAGAAGAAATATATTATTAATATTTTTATATGTACCACATTAATTTTAATGAAACTCAGTTTTTAAACCCATTTAATATTATCTTTAGTTAAGTCTTTTCTAATCTAAAGTAGACACTTTTAAAGGCAGTTATTTTTTCTTATCTTATATGAAAATCATATTCTCTTTAATAATTTATGTGTTTTCTTCCTCTTACATAAAGAGATCAAGTTTGTTTGTGCACTAGTTAATACATGTGATGGCTATTCTTGGTTGTCAACTTGACTACATCTAAAATAAACTACAATCCAGGAGTGGAGGGCACACTTGTGATCCCTGTCTCAATGTGGGAAGACACACCTTTAATCTGGACTACACCTTCTGTTGGAAGCCTTTATTAGGACATAGAAGAAAAAAGATTTTGTTCTTTGCCTGCTTACCCTCATCTTGCCAGAACACCCATTCCTTCATTAGCATTAGAGCCCACTTCTTCAGGATTCCAAGATAAACAAGACCAGCAGAGATGCCCAGCCTTGTGGGATGGAGCAACTTCTAGATTCTCAGACTTTACATTCACAGCCCACCATTGTGGGATTAGTTGCAGTTCATCCTTTAAGTCATTCCAATAAATTTCCTTCAGATAGATAGATAGATAGATAGATAGATAGATAGATAGATAGATAGATAGATAGAGCTACAGATTATAAATAGACATATAGGTAGAATTATAGATGATAGATAGATGAGATTTATTGCATAAGTTTTGTGACTCTAGAGAACCCTGACTAATATAATACAGTTGATAGGAGATAATAAAGACTCCATTAATCACTTGATCTCCATAAGCCCCTACTTTAACTGGAGGACTACAGTGTTGCCTAGGATCTTCCAAACTCAACATCAGTTCAGAACTGGTATCCAACAGACCCTGGAAATTCTAATTTTTTCCTTTGCTGTAGTGTACGGTTATCCTTACAAAAGACTGTAGGCCCCTCTGGGAAAGGACTGGAGAAAGCCTAACAATAAGACTTTCAGGTATTTTATCAAAGTCCTTTCTCAGTGGAATTCGGTCACACCTTCATTTAAGGGGTTCTGGGTCTGAAATCTGGAAATTAGCTCATGGCTTGAGATTCTCTTTTGGCACAATCCTATGCAGCTTTTTTTATTTATTTGTTTGAGAAAATTTTCTCTTATAAAGATCAAAAAAAGGTTCAGTAGATTTTTATCTATTTCATGCCTCAAAACAACTTGATTTACTAGCCAGTACCAATGGTTCATATAAGTCATGTCATCATAAAATTCACTTTGCATTTACTGTCCATTATGGGTTAGTCCATTATAAACATTGCTTCATCTATGCTACCCACTATAATAGCCACAATCATTCTGCCTTTGATGATTCAGTGCTACTACCTACGAAGGCTTGTATCTTGGAAGATTAGTGAAAGTATGTCTTCAGAGCCTTCCCATTATGGAGAATTAGGCTTTTCACAGTGTACTCACTCTAGTATTTCAATTTTCCTGTACCTTAAAATTCCTATCAACACTAACCTAAGGCCATATTTAACAAATGATTCACCAACCATTCAAACAGACCTTTGACACATTTTTAACTACACAAACTTCCAAGTCCCAAAACACAGTGGGATCTTATCATTCATCTTAGTTGCCAACCAGAACTCTATTGTTGAAAATACCACACACATTGGATACAAAATATAGAAAACTTAAACCGTAACTGAGTTGGAAGCAATGGTCTTACCTAACTGAGAATGCTATGAATTACCACACCAACCTGCAAGGCAAGATGTGCCCATTCCTGCAATAGTGCTATAGCTTTTCTATGGGCAACCAAGAACTCTCTGATTCTGAGACCCGGTCCTAAAGATAATATTCATACCTACTATTGTAAACTCAGTTTTTAAAAACCTACAGATTCTACATGAACTAAAAAATAAGTATATAAATTGAAATAGTTGATGCTAAACTCCACATATGAATAAGAACAAGTTGAAGATCTTTGAATTGACATCAGAATAGGATTCTACACTCCATCATGCATGTTCTCTTCTTTCCAAACATTTAAAATTATCCACCAAGGACTACTTAAAAATATATTCTTAAACATTTATTTAGAATATGAATAGGAACATAAGTCATAAAGGCCTCTTGGATCAGGCAACAATATTAGCTTAGCTATTAGGATTTCAGAAAGGGTTAAAATTGGATTTCAAGGAATGCTAAATGCAATTGCCTCAAGTACCCTCAAATGCTCCCAACTCTAGCCCTCACCCATTACTCAAAATTTCCTCTATCTAACTTCCAAACTAATATAGCAGGCAGCCTGAGGGAGGAATTGGCGTAAGTGACTATCCATTTGCATGCCATTTCTGCACTGTTGGCAGATCTTCTATGACTTTGTGGCACATACAGCATACCCTGCTGAATATGGCTTTGGGAGTTTATGTAAATTAGTATTGTACATTAGAATACTAATACCATGAAACCATAAGCACGAAGAGTAAATGAGACTTTCTGTGGCATGTAACTTGGGCATGAGTATCCTTTAAAATCCCCTATGTGCATCTAACATGTTGCCAGGACTGGGAATCATTAGTACACTAAACATCTGATTGCCCAACTCTCTCAATTAGTTAGCCAGTTATGGTCTAATACTTTGAATTTGATTGCTTTAAAATTTACCCAGGTGACTCACAGCATATGCCTTTTAAATAAAATATTATTGGCAGTAAGATAACTGCCACTTAAGGTAGAAATGCTGTGTCAGCTTCCTTTTGGAGAATATTGCTCGATAAATGAATACATGCTAAACAAAAATATTGCATAGGCATAAGAGATTTGTATTGCTTTTTATCTATTTTGGAGTGGAGGGTATAACATACAGGGGCAACATTTCACTTTTACATTGTAATGGGATCTCCATAGGCTTATATTGAAATTGGTTTTCTGCTGTAATCTCACATTTTAACAGCCTCTACAGACCTGCTCAGGAACTGACTCCAAATTGTTATGAAGAATATTTGGCATCATAATTTCAGTTTTTGCATTATATAAGTGCTTCTCCCTCCCCCTTTCATCTCTCCATGAGAGATATTGAAGCATCATTATAACTGCAATGGAAAGTAAATACTTGACATGTTCAATAGTCATTTTACAAAAGCTAGAAACTGTTTTTCCCCTGGAGTTCAGAGTCTTCAGTCATCCTCAGGTTTTTAATAGGATTCTGACACCCATTTCAAATGATGGCAGAAAGTGATTTTACCACTTGTTTTCTTTGAAATTAATACCTCAGGCACCAGAGCTATTCAAAGGCCCTAAAGCATCCAGTCAGTGACCCTCTCCTGTCACATTCTGGCTGCCTTCCTGATTAGCCAGACCCACTCTTTTCGCACATCCTCCCACGAACCACCCCAGCCTTAAGATTCAGAAGGAAAGCAGCTGTCTCCTCCTCTACCAAGCCTCTCAAAACACTTCTTGGTCCCTGGAGCTCTGCAGAAGTTCCAAGTAAGACTTGTCACTGAGCTGTGAGTGATACAACTTGTAAACCTCACCTCTTAACTCTCCACCGCCTGGTAAGTAGAATGCTTACCCCGCAGTGTGCTTAGCTGGTTACCTGCATCATCTATGGACTGTGCTCACTGGAATGTAATAAAGCATCAGGCTTGAGCTGCTGTTCAGACATTCACCATGGTTCCTGTCTCCTGTCACCATCACCGCATTACAGTGTTCACCAGTCTGTGGCGCGTACTGCATTTCTTTGTTTTTCTTCCATTACTTTTCTTCTCTCTGTCCATGCCACTCCTATCATGCTCCAAGCCCGCATCTTCTCCTGCTTACAATACCGCACTGTTTTTCAGAACAGTTACCTGTCTTTCCCTGTAGCTGCTAACCATTCCTCTCCAGCCAGGGGAAACTGTCCACTTCACCCTGTCATTCTGCTCTGCACATGATTCCTCTAACCTCTATGTACGTTCTCCAAAATTATTTCCTGGACTCATCACAACACTTCCAAGGCTCTCCTGGGAGGCATTTGCCAGTTATGGATAGTTCAAGTGAAAAAAGACAGAAATAGACTAGTGTGAAATGATTGATCTCTCTACCTTAAAATACAGCTCTTTCTTCCTGTACTTCTCATCACCCTCAGAACTGGAGGTCTGCCGATCACACCTTGGGAGTGCTAGTTCAGAAAAATGACAAGACCAAATTACAGAGGTCAAATATTATCCTTCTTATAGTTTCTACAGTTTAATGGATAAATGTCTGGTGGCTGAGAAAGTGAGGTTTGCCCAGGTATAATTTAAGTCCTTCTCCAGCCAATCTTCTGAAAGGCTCCATGTCCAGGGTCTCTCAGAAACCTCATAAGAGATGACAACATCCAAGTGAAACCACTAATCAGTGGCATCTCCCATCTGATCTCACTGACACGCAAAATGTGTGGGCTTTGCCAGCCACTCTCTAAACCCTTTCTCTTACTGCTTTCTTAGCATAAGCCCTACATCTCACTTGGGTTTGAAGTGAGTCACTAAATTGCTGCCCCAGAAGATACCTGATTATGGTCTATCCTAATGAAACAGATGTGGTAACCCAGAGTTCCGAAAGAAAGGCTTTGCCATATGGCACAGTGGATGGTCCTAAATCTGACAAGAAAGCATGCTCATTGTCTTAGGTAAGGTTCCTATTGCTGTGAAGAGATGCCATAACCACAACAACTCTTAAAAAAGAAAATATTTAATTAAAAATTAAGGTTGGTGGAGAAGGAACTGAGAATTCTTACATCTTGATTCATAGGCAACAAACAGGAAGTGGTCTGAGATGCTGAGTGTGGCTTGAATATATATGAGACCTCAAAGCCTGCTTCCACAGTGACACACTACCTCTAACAAGGCCATACCTACCTACTTCAACAAAACCACACCTCCCAATAGTGCCACTCCCTTTGAATCTGTGGGAGTGAACTACATTCAGACTACTACACTTAACTATACTCTGTTTCCAGTAAAGCACAAAGCTTTGAAGAAAGGATAAGAAGAGGGAGGTTTATGCTCACAAAGATAACCCTTAACATACCAAATAAGCAGTCTGTACCGTTGAAACTGTAGGCTCCACTAAATGCTAAATACATATCTCCTCATCCCTCAATGCTCAGTCTGGTAGCTTCCATTACTGTGTCCTGCTAAAGTATAAACAGGGCTGTGTGGTTTGTCATTTCTAGAATAACACTTTTAAAAAATGGAAGTTGGTAATAATTACAATGATCATTACAATGAACAGGAGATATGAATCAAACACAGTAGTCCTAGGCAAATAGAATTTACCTTACTGTGGCCCTTACCTTATGTTATGGCCCTTAGGATATACTTTGGAGCACCCATTTCCAGCTCTGTATATCCACAGCATCAAAACTAAAGAGAAAAAACCCTTGGTGTGTTCACCACAGGTTACAAGGACCCTTTCTGATAGTTCTGTGTCTGAGATAATAGTCTCCTACCATTACAGTCTGAGATAAAAGTCCCCTATCATTATGATTTGAGATAAAAAAATGTTCCCTGCCATCACCATAGTCTCCTTGTCAAGCTCAGGAGAAAGACATCTGGGTACTCCAGTCTGTTTGTATCTTTGCCTATCTTGATTCCTCAAAAGAAGAGTGTAGTTTTGTTGAAATTAAGTCATAAAATCAATTTATAAATCTAAACATGCAAATCTGATTTGCAATAAATATATCAAAAGAAAATTCTGGCTTGGCAACAGAGATGAGAGGAAAATTCTAGCAACTGAAGCACTTGAAAATCATCAGAGAAAATAATTAAGAGTATTAAGACATGAAAATATACTAAAACATATAAATGACTTAAATGATGAAATTTGACATAATTATGAAAAAGATAACTTACTATGAAGTTTAGGATGGGTTTTGTCATTGCTGTTGCTATATTGTGTTAGTTTGTTTTTCCTTTTGTTCATGCTTTGGAGGCAACTAATATAAGCTGACTTAAGGGCCTTTGGTCCTTTGCACACACCTCTCACTCTCCAGCAAGCATGTCTGTCACAGGAACAGTGGAACTGCATAGGGTGAGTGTAGCCTTAGGTCAGAAAATGGTTGGTGCAAGAAGCACAGGCCAGATCAAAGCCCATTATGTGGTACCAGATGTGGTTTGTTCTCAAAGTACATAAGTTAGGAGCGCTGAGCTCAGTTCTCAGTACAGTGACACTGGGGTCGGGAAAATGTTAAGAAGTTGGTCCAGGCAGAAGGTAATTAGGTCATTGGTTTTCGCCTTAAAAGGTTCTGGTACTGGTCCTGTGGAGTGAGTTAAGCTCTCACAAGTAGACAGTCAGAAAGCAAGGTCACACGCCAAGACCAGCTCCTTCTGCTCACAGTCAGTTTCCTTCCTGATTCTTGCTGTGGCAAATCCCAAAAACCCTGACCAAGACTAGCATCATGTTCTTGAATTTTCTGAATGCTAAATCAATTTAACTTTGTTATTTTATGTGTCTTGTTGCAACAAAAAACATGAATGCCTATGAGGTGAATAAGGTGCCAATGAGGGGAACTCCAATGTCGCAGGACCAGAAGAATAACGAATACAAGAAGAGTGGAAAATTTAAAGCCATTAATGTAATTGACTAGTCAAAAAAAAAACATGTCTCATCATAATTGATAAACAGGTAAAAGCTTGGAATTTTAGAAAACAATGAGATAAACAAAAGGGAAATAGGGGTGGGAGAAGCTTCAGCCCCTACAGTGCTTGCTGCCCCATAATGGGGACATAAATTTGATCCCTAGCACCTACATAAAAGCTGCATGTGCTGCTTCTCATGTCTGATCTCAGAGCTGGGGAGGGAGTGATAAGTAGAGCCCTAGATCTCCCTGACCAAATAGCCTAACAAATAGATCTGCTCAGGTTCAATAAAAGAAACAGGCTGGAAAAAAAATAAATGATAGCAAAATAAAGAATGATTGAATAAAACCAACATTGACCTCAGGCCTCCACATACACAACCTATGCACTCTAACCCAAATGCTTATATGCACACTCCACACAAAATACACACCACAGCACATTCACACACATATACATACATAAGCACCAATAAAAGGCTTGTGGACAACAAATAAATTTGATACAGCTGAACAGTAGACATAAAACATAAAATACAAGGCACTTTAAAATGTATTCTATTTTTGATTAAATTCCCAAACACAAACTTTATTACAATAAAGTAAACCTTTTCTTAGTTTGTTTCTATTTTAATAACATTCAAAGAATTGAGCTTCAAATGGAGCTAATACAAGCAAACATCAAGACAGCTTTCCTGGAGGGCTGCCAGGCATCGTGGGTCAAAGGCGCTTCCTCTACAACCGGTAACCATGACACATCTATCATTATTGAGCCTTTTTAGAAGTAATGGTTTCCACAAGAGGGTCGGAGAAGGGCTGGAATGGGAAGGATGGCACTCAGGTAAGGCTGAATTAGCAATTTTAGATCTCAATTGCTTCAGAGTAAAGAAGAATGCTCTTATTTGGGTAGAAGGTTGCTTGGCTGACCCTCATCACCTATTCTCAACCTTACCAAGGCTTCATCTGACCCTTTAACACAGCTCATGTTGTGGTGACTCCAACCATAAAATTGTGTCATTGCTACTTTATAACTGGAATTATGCTACTGTTATGAATCACAATGTAAATGATATGTGATCTCAGTGGGGTCATGATCCACAGGTTGAGAACCACTATCTCAGCTCCTTCCTAAGAGAGTTCCAGTTTTTTTTCAGGGACCCATTGTTCTCTGAAATCCTTACAAATATAAAGAAGCTCATAGGTAACATTTGTCCAACAATGATGACTGATTTTGGACTTGGTCTTGTGACCTAGGATTAGCCAATCACAACAAAGAGAAAAGCATACATTCTAAGCTTAAGAGGAAATTTTTTTTTCTTTCTTCCTACTGTTTTGAACAAGAAAGCATGTAGCCTGGACTCTTTTTTTAATTTATTTGCTTTTATAGAATAAAGTCTTTTTTCCCCTCCTGATCCTTCCCAGTCAGTCTTCAGCCTCCCTCCTCCCCATCCACCCATCCCCTCCCCAGAAAGAGCAAGAGGTTCCAAGGTAGATTAGCTCAGCATCTACTCCAGGCAAGTCCAATTTCCTCATCCTAATATCCAGACTGGGGTTAGGTGTTCCTCTGGAGGGAAGGAGCCCAAAGGTGCCAGTCCATGCACAGAAACACAGTCTAAACCCTCCCCTTGAAGGTCTACATATTGCCCACGTCAGTGTACAGTTTCCTGTCTTTGGAGGGCTCAGTTCCTTTTCCAGATGGTTCCCAGGTGGTTTTTCTTGATTCAGTGAACACCCCAGAGCTCCAGCCAGCCATCACTGTGAGTATTTTCCTCATAGTCCCTATCCCCTTGCTCACATAGAGTTTCCTCCCCTACTATCAGCTAGACCAGGGATACAGCCCAGTGTTCAGTGATGTATCCCTGCCTCTACCTCTATTCATTGTTGGATGTAAGTTCTGTGATGGCATTTGGGGTGGTTATTCATTTGATTATGGGGCAGTCCTATGTAGGCAACACCTTCACTATTGTTTGGAGACCTAGCCAGGGACATCCTGTGAGTTCTTGGAGGTTTCCCTAGCACCTGGTCTTTTTCCAACCCCACACTGACTTCCACTATCAAGATCTCCATCTCTGTTTTCTCCCTCCTTGTTATTCCTCTCACTTAATCATCTCCTCTCGTGATTTCTTCCCACCTCTTCTTGGTTGCAACCCCTTATGCTCCCAATTAGCTAAGGAGATCGTCTCTGTTTTCTCTTCCTAGGGGACTCACTGGAAGTCTCTCTTAAGTTCCTTCAGATGCCAAGCTGTTCAGTGGTTGTGATTTGCAGTTTGTGTGTTATTTGCTTTTTTTTTTAGAGTCCACTAATGAGTAAGTACATCCCCTGCTTATCTTTCTGGGTTTGTGATGCCTCACTCAGGAGGATATTCTTCAAATCTATGCATTTGCCTGTGAATTTAAGGATATCACTTTTTCTTACTGCTGAGTAGTACTCTATTGTGTAGATGTACCACAGTTTGTTAATCCATTCTTCAGTTGAGGGACATCTAGGTTGTTTCCAGGTTCTTGCTATTACAAATAATGCTGCTATGAACATAGTTGAGCTCATGCTTTTAGGGTGTGAATGTTGAGTATATGCCCAATAGTGGTATTGCTGGGTCCTTGGGGAGATTGATTCCTAGTTTTCTGAGAAACTGCCATACTGCATTCCAGAATGGCTGAAGAAGTTTACACTCCCACAAACAATGGAGGAGTGTTCCCCTTGCTCTGCATCCTCCCCAGCGTAGGCTGTCATCTGTGTTTTTAATCTTAGCCATTCTGACAGGTGTAAGTCGGTATCTCAAAGTTGTTTTGATTTGCACTTCTCTGATGTAGCCTGGATTCTGTTGCTGCAACCATAAGAAACAGCTCTACAGGGGAGTGCACAAAGGAGACTCCATGTCTGGAGCTTGTCTTGTCTCTGAGCTCTCAATGACAGAAGACAATATATAACCTTACATGCCATCAGGAGTGAAGGTTTTATGTTCCTTAGAGTCAGCAGCATCCTAACCAATGTATCACCTTTATACACAAACATTTCTCCTAGAAATACACTTTCCCAAACATGTGTAGCCTCTGGAAATGATATTGTCACATACTTCAGAGCCCCAAATTATCACCCTAAACTTAGGTCACTGCTGCTCTCCTGAAAAAGCTTCCGATGATGACACAGGTGCCTTTTTCCCTCCTGTCAGGTTCTGTAATTTCAGTCTACACTTCTATGAAAGTGAAATAAAGAGAGAAGGGTGGTCTGTCCTCTGTAAGAACTGCACAATTACACAAAACAACTCTGAATCTCAGACTCACTCTTGTGAGCCTGGCTTCAGCAGCTATATCTACATCCAGGTGCCTAATCAAAGGCAATTCCATCCTGTGTTCAGTTTTATTATCTATGGGAATGCTACTTACCTCTCTACTAAAAGTGGTTATAGCCCCAATATTTTCTTATCTGAGAACCAAAATGCCAGAAGATGTGCTACAGTAAATGTCTCTTATGAAGATATGAGTTGCAATTTTGTTCCCCAACCACAAATTTGTTAATCTCCGCTGTAGTAATTATGGCTCTTATTTTAAATGTTCCTGAGATTTCTAGTAAAAATCCATACCCATATGATTAAGTATGAAAAGAATATTTCAACATACTTTTAATAGAACATGAGGGTCCAATAAAATAAATGTTCTGTAGATATGAAAAAATTCAAATTATTGGTGCCTTTTTTGAAATTTTTATTAAAGTTATATTGAGTTTTAACATTAGGTTATAAGCTACTTCTATAGTATGAGTGCAAAAACCTCATCAGTTTTGACTGAGAATACAAATTCCCTCCTTCCAACTATTTTAATGAATAATTAATATCATGTTCAATGATCTGACTGCAAGCACCATTCAGCCAGACAAAATAAATTGGATTTGTATTGGAGAAATAGTTCCCCATGCTCATCACAAAGATTACTATTTCTTTTAGGAAAAACCTATAGTCATATGAAATAAAGCCCTGTTGGAATACTTCATTGGTGTCTGCATGAATAATTATTCCTTTGTGAAACTACTCTGTTCTGGCATGATCAAATCTTAAGGTTTTGTTTGTAAAAAAATAATTGTTAGCACCAGCAGAAATTCTATTGATTTTATTGAACAAGGTGCGTATCTCCTTTTCTTTCTATTTTGAACTTCATTTTTAGTGTTTTATATCCAAGAGAATCTCTTTTTAGTATGATAGCCCTCAAGAAAGCAGTCAGTAAGTTTTTTAATCACAGTGTAGCTGTATAAAGAAAGCCATGGGGACACTGAATATTAGGACACAGACCACCAGAGCCTTGAAGTCAGAAGCATGGATGGTTTGCCAGATTTCACTCAATAGTCATTAAATAATAAAGTGTCAAAATCATAACATGCAAAGCTCCTATTCATGACTCACTCTCGTCAGAAGTACACAGGAAGCACAACTGACCCTGGAACCCACCATCTTTACTGGAAACACAATAACACTCAGTAATAACAATAAAGAAATCATTACATAAGCAAAACTGTTTGAAACTAGCAATCAGTATGAGATGTGACTTATATAATTTGGAATAGAGGCATGTCTCCAGAGTTAAGGATGCTTATAGATGAGCTAAAATATGACTTTAAAGACTAGTTACTGGGTAATTGTGTGGTGGTTTTAATTATCTTTGAAGTAAAGATATCCTACTATGCACTATAAAGTCATGTAACAATCCACACAATCAATTAAATATCTAACAATACTACTAATCACTTCAATTAAAATAAACCTTGTCATAAATGCATCAGAAACATTATCAAATTGTTACTTCTGGAAATAAAAAGCATGCAGTAACATGTGTGGGACTTTCCTCTGAATTCTCAATTCCTTCTTCTAAGTATACATGGTAGGACTCTTATCATGCACTCAGTTGCTGAACAGCATTTGCTAAACTACAACTCTCTAGGAAACATATAAGTAAATGTATCTCAATTTATGAATCTTGGAATTTAATAACTCTTAATTCAGTCACCTTCTGTTCCTAGCAAAGGCGAAGGCCAATGGAATTGAGTTTTCTGGGCAGATGCCATGGAAGAAAGGACTTGAATTGTGCATGTTTTGACCCACTGAGGAGTTTGGTGGACTATCAGTGGGCTACAGAAAGTTGTTTGATTGCTACTGTAAAGACAACCAGTTCTTCAGTCACCTCAAGTTTAAAAGCAAGAGCTCCTAAATGATGAAAAGACTCACTGTCTTCCCTTTACTTCAACCCATAAATCTGAGCTGTCACAGCCTCAGGCAGAATAAAACCACTGAGAACCTTATTCACATGGCAGTTCTTTTCATTGAAGAAGGCTGGTTTTGTCCTTAGGTATCTTTGTTCCTTTAAACTAAACATCCCTTTGTCTTTCAGAACAAATTTGAATCCCATCATATCTTAGTCACTCTGCAAAACACAAATCTTGGACTGGGCTTGAATAGCTAGCTACACAAGGGAAGTCTAGTGAGAAAAATTTAGCAGAGTGAGTGGTATAACCTAAGATGCAGTGGGAAAAGCACCCAATAAGCTCAAGGAAGAGGTGAGTGAAGGATGGTGATCCAGGCAGTGATCAAATCGGCCTGTCAGATGCCTGGTGCCTGGGAGGAGCAAAGAAGATTGTGTTGGCTGGACAGGATCAAACTGTGTGACAGGGTATCTGGGAAGAAGCCAAAAGGGCTTTTGAATTCAGAAGTAAAATGTTCAACACAGTATTTTAAGAACATCACCTATGGTAGCAAGTAAGGCTAGCTAAGAGGCAAGATATTCAGTTATATGACTACAAAACATTACTGATTATGGAGTTGACTCTGTAACTCAAACTGCAGTTACTGTGTGAATGTAGGCAACTTACTCCACCACCTCAAGTGTTCTTGTTCTTGTTTTGTTTTGTTTTGTTTTACATAATTCAAGAAAATAATATCAACTCTATGGATTGAGTCAATACGCACTAAAGTATGTGACACCTCGTATGGACCAAAATGCTTGACTTTTATGTTGTGATGGACATTATCTTTGGTAATATCACTGGATGTAACACGTGAGTCAGAACCGTGTGACAGCAAAAGGAAAAACACAAGACACAGTCTGTCTGGTAACTACTGAAAACAAGATTTCTCACTCTGTCCATCCCACAACCTCCCTTTGTCTGGTCTCTCACTGCCAGTCTCAGCCACCAGTTTGGCCTTTTCATCTAAGATCTGGACTAATAAATACTAGGACAACCACCCCCATCATTTCTATAAAAAACAGTAATAATATAAGAAGTCTTTGACAAGGAAACTAGATAGGAGAAAAATAAAAAACTTTCCACAGTGAAAAAAAAGAGATGACATGCTCCTAGCTTCATGACTTACCGTCTTAAATAGTGGAACCAAGATAAACTCTTTCTTGTGTGCAGGTTCATGCATGTGAGCAGGTGCATGCACATGTACATGTTTGCATGCACACATGCTGAGGTTCTAGAGGTCATCTCTCCAGACCAAAGAACCAAAATAACAATTAGGGTTACTTTAAGAGGTTTTATAGTTGAAGAAATTCAAGAAGAGAAAAAGCCACTGGGCATACAGTTTAGAAATGTCAGGGAAAAAAATGATCTCATAGTAGCTCTAGGAGGAAAAAGTTGTTTGTTGAATTAGAAAAGGAATCTAATAATGCCAGGTCTCTTGATATGAGAAGGATTAAAATGTTTATTCATGCACATTTGCTCTGTTTGAATATTATATGTTATCAGCACATTGCAGACTTTTCACTAAGTAGTAACTGGCATTAGATTTAAAAAAATAAACAAACAAAACTACTGTTTTAGCTTTAAATTGCTTAGATTATCACACTGGCTGAACCCATGTTTCCCTCCTATGTCTGAATCTGTATATTAAGTCCGCAGATTAACTCAGTTTCTGTGTGTACATAGCTTCTCTGAACCTGAGCACTTCTCATGCACATATATGTGACAATCTACATGTTCCTCATATACAAAGCCAATCCAGACGGCCCAAGGTAACATGAGATGGATATTGTACATCAGTGAAAGCAGCTGTGGATAGTGGTTTCACAGGAGGAAGGAGAAGGCTCAAGAGACTTGGGGAAAGAGCATCAAGGATGTAGCTTTTGCAAAATGTCACCTATATTAGGGTTGGATTTGTACTAATGTAGCTGCTCTGCATCATCCCTGCTTCTGTGAGTAGCCCTTCACCACACTCCTGTTAGTAACCCCAATGATAACTCATTGAATAACCAAATTGGGCTTTAGTACAATTGTTACAATAGTCTGTCTTAGCCTCCCTTTGTGGGGTAAGGAGACATGTGCATGTTTTATCTCAGAAGGAAAAGTCTGTCATCCATGAAAGACTTGCACATTCCCCCCTCCCCCCGACTTTTCTCCCTTGCTGCCTTGTAAGGCTTTGTGATACCCTATAGCCAGATGAATCTCTCTCACTAGCTGCCTCCTAAATAACCAGTCAGAGGCTTAATATTAATTACAAACTGTTTGGCCTATGGATCAGACATCTTGCTAACTAGTTCTTACATCTTAAATTAACCCATTTCTATTAATCTATATATTGCCACCTGGCCAGTGCTTACCAGTACAGTCACATCTTGTTTCTCGGGCTGTTGGATCATGTCTCCAAGACTCTACCCTTCTTCTCCTGTCTCTGCTTGAATTTCCCACCTGGATGTAATCTGTCTTGCCATAGGTCAAAACAGCTTCTTCTTCTTTTTTTTTTTATTAGGAGTCATTTTATTGCTGCATTTTTTTTCTATTAGAATGCCAGTGTTTGGTTTTACTGCCTATTTTTCTCTCTGCACAGCAGCCACCCCCCCACCCACCCCACTCCCGTCCCTCCCTCCTGCCTAGCTTTGGCAGGTAAGCTGCTTAGTGGGCCAGTCAGGTGCTTTGGACAGGCAAAATAACAATTGATGGAGTTAAACAAATATAACATGAAAGAATTCAACTCAGCTTTACATTATTAAACAGATATTCCACAGCATTAAATGAACGTAATATTACTAATATTTAACAACACTTAAGCTCTTTGGGTTTGTGGATTGTAGCATTGTTATCCTTTATGTTACAGCTAATATGTAATTGCCTTCAAATTTCCTAATGTCATTCGTTGTTTTTAACAGCTAAGTAACACTTCACTGTGTAAATGTACCATTTTTTTTATCCATTATTCAGTTGACGGGCATCTAGTTTGTTTCCAAGTCCGACTATTACAAATAAAACTGCTATGAACAAGGTTGAGCAAGTATCCTTGTGGTATAATTTAGGATTCTTTGAGTATATGCCCAAGAATGGAAGCATCTTCAACAAATGATGCTGGCATAACTGGATGTCAGCATGTAGAAGACTGCAAATAGATCTCTATCTATTACCCTTAGATTTGGTTTGCAAGTATTTTACTTAGTATTTTTGCATTTATATTCATAAGGAAAACTAATCAGTAATTCTCTTTCTTGTGGGTCTATATTTGGTCTAGGTATCAGTGTAACCGTGGCCTTATAAAAACAAATTGGATCATGTTCTTTCTCTTTCTGTTTTGTGGAATAATTTGAGAACTATTGGCATTAACTCTTAAAAAGTCTGGTAGAATTGTTTGGGAGGGTGAGACTTTTAATGACTGCGGCCATTTCACTGGTATTAGAAATCTGTTTAAATTCCTCATCTGATCTTGATTTAATTTTAAGTAAGTGGTATGTATAAAAAATACCTATTTTTTTTAAAGAACAGCTTATTTATTATACAATGGTAGCAACACATATTCATAGTACAGAACAACCATCCCACAGCAATACCCTCCAGACCTGAAGCCTTGGATGTCAGGCCATTGACGTCAAAACTTGTTTTATGCCAAGATTTGGGTTAAATAGTCTCTAGAAGTAACTTCAGTCTAAGACTCAAACTTGCTGAGTCCATCAATGGGTCCTCAAACAATTTCTAGCATTATTGATACAATTCTGACAGTCTTACAGAAATACTGCCTTATCTAAGAGATTTTTTGATGTATTCTGTTACACTTGGTCAAGTTCAAACTTTTAAGCCATGGAGCCTGGTGCTGACCCAAATCTCATAAGTAAAATATGAATAACATAGGCCACAACTCAAATAAATGATTTGAATACATGTAAAAATCATTCACATAAAGAGCTTGGCCCAGAGGAAGGTTGTAATAAACACTAGCCATTAATATAAGAAATGGTTAGCTGGACACAGTGGCTCAGACTTATAATTCTAGTATTTAAAAAGCTGGAGTAAAAGTTTCACCAGCATTTTGAGCCTAACCTGAGCTAAGGAGTGAGTTCCAGGACAGCCTGCTCCATAGAATGAAATTGTTTCAAAAAGAAACAGAAGATTCTTGAGTTTCCCATCACCTTCCTGAAAAATCTCCAAACAGATGAGAGGAAGGGCTGCTCTTAGATGCCATGTCTCTCCACATTTTGAAAAAGAACAAACATTAGGGGGAAGTAAGTAAGAAGGAAGAAAAGCAAGTGGACCCTGAAAGTGATAGGTCAGCCAGCTTCTCATTACTAATCCAGGATGATTCCAAAACAGATCATCTAATGATGGATTTATAATCCTCAGAAAATTAAGAGCTGACAAGTGCAATAAAACAGCTTCAGGGGCAAATATCACACTGAGCTAATTGAAGAGAAGGAGTGACCACCTGAGCAAGGGCAGTGGGGATGGGAAATCCAGGTATTTCCTGAGCTCTGTACAGCTCTGGCTTTGAAAACTGGGATGTTTTTGGGGCGGGGGGGCGGGGGGGAAAAGAAACTTGGTGTAGACCACAGACCTCTCAAAGAGCTTCCTTGTGACTAACCTAAGGTGTGCTGCTAGGGTAATTGTTTCCAGAAGAAGCAGAGAACCACTTTCTATCCTTCATGGGTGTAGATGAACATGAGGATGAGAGTAGCCAAGCAGTCACCATGAGATGAGAATTACATTGTCTGTAGCCTCCCTACTGCAAAGTAACCATTTTTCTAAAATGTAATGTGGACAATGCATTTAAAAGGGTTGAATAAGTCATTCAACTTATTCCATAATTGTTAAATGATCCTAATAAAGGTCACTCCCAACTTTGTGTTTTCAGAATCTAGAGCAATCCACTAAGAAAATATCAGTCACTGTAGTATGAAGTTTCTGGACCAGCCTAGTCCCAAGGTCCAGTTTGATTATCATACATGATTAACTATTAATCTGTTTTTCTTAATTATATATTATAATTTTAAATGAGTTACATAAACATATAACTTTAAACAAAGGTAGAAATATACATACAATATAACAATGACTTAAACTTGTATCAATAAGCTAAAATCCATATCACTGTAAAGTATTTTGAGATTAAGTAAAGTATTTTGATGGATTAGAGTAGATTCAATAATTTCTCTTTTTAAATCATTCCTATATCATACCTTCGTTTTTCCCTAGAAATTAATTGACTATGACTATTAACTATTTATAATGAAAACAAACATTTATAAACAATATTTTAGGAATTTGGGCATAGCTTTCCATTACTACTTCCTGCTGTTTGGGGTGCTGGCAATCTTATGTGGGTCCTAAAGTGGATCATCTTAGTCAGCAGCCTCTCTTCTCATCAGAAATTTTGTAGTAACAGTTTCTGGCCTAGCCTAGCCCCACTATCCAGATTAACATTTCCAAATAATCATACAAAGTCTTATATTAACTACAAGTTGTTTGGCCTACAGCTCAGGCATATTACTTGATAATTCTTGCTCTTACACTAACTCAGGATTAGCCATGTGGCTTAGTATCTTTTCTCAGAGCAGCAGTCTTGCCCTAATTCCTTTGCATCTCCCTGGCATCTATGCTCTGCTCTTCCTCTTTCCAGAATTTTCTTAGTCTACTAGCCCTGCCCATACTTCCTGTCTGCTTTCTGGCCAATCATTGTTTCATTAAACCAGTAGGAGAAAAAAGTATTTACAATTACAAGAGCATAATCCCAAGTTTCTCCCCTAGAAAAGTGAAAAAAAAAATAATCTGTTCACTATTATTATGTCTCAAGCTACAGAAATTTGACTAATCTGACGAATAGTTGTAAAACAAACAAGGACACTTAAATAAATAATAGAAAAACACTGCAAGAAAGGCTTTGATTTTAGATGATGGTAAAAGGAAAGGAGAGTAGAATATGGGAAAGCTCATATCTCAATTTGTGGGTAAATGCATGATAATTATAATATCACATCTTGGTTTCCCACCTAACCCGCCTCCTTTACATGCACACACATACACACACACACACACACACACACACACACACACACACACACGCAGAGAGAGGGAAAGAGTTAGAAATCTGAGATTTTCTTTCTGTCACATACTGGGGAAGGTTCAGATATGGATGCATCAGTTAACTCACAGAGGATAAAACAAAATGCAAAGCAGAGTAGGCTCTGGGAAGTCTAATGTCAAAGCAGAGATTGTAGATCTAGGCCCACATTTTGATTTTACAGAGAAGTTGAGACACTACATGTTGAAGATCACAAAAGAAGCTGGCTTTAGACAGGACAAGAACCTTGTTTTCCTCGACAACACAGTATTTTTCTAGAGTACCTTAGAGCAAGAAAGACAGGAAGGAATATATTTCCTATATCTCTCTCTGTCTTTCTCACAAATGCACACATATGCACATAATACCAATAAAAATGCATGAACTCATGACAATGACATACTAACAGTAAAGTTATTAGATATTAACTACCTATGACAAAAATATTTTAATACTTGTCAACAACACGATGCTTTGTTAGAAAAAAATCAAGTTGAGGGATTTTAAGGATATAATAAAGTCAGGGGATGCCCAAAGCCCCAGACAAAATACTTTCTTCATGTAGCAAAATCAGAATAGAATAGCAAGATGATGAGTAAAATCTCATTTCCTCCCTATTAAACTAAGCCAAATCAAGGAAGGGGGTGGGATGAGTACCTGATAAATTTGGTATCAAAATAGAACTGAATGAGGTTTAAGATGCCCAAACAGGGTTTTATTTATTCACAACAATGCCATTTCCATCCATGTATCACAGTTCCTAAGTTGACTATAAATTTGTTCTGGATCTTCTTCAACCCGCAAGTACCCCTTTAAAGGTTGTACTGTGGAAAACAAGACAAGAGAATGTCCAAATGCTTTGCTGGAACGTCCAGGAGTCAGATGACACAGAGAAGTTTCAATGGGAAGTCTCAGCAGTACAATGACTGACAGGACATTTACATCCAGGAATCTAAAGGACAATGGATGCTAATAATGGCTAGTGATAGTCTGAGGAACTAGGCCAACCTGTGTGGGACTCCAAAGAATGATGAGGATTCATTAAAGTCTGTAAAGAGTCTATAGAGATGTATACTCTGCAGTCTAGGCAATTGGGAGTTAAACTGAGCTGAACAAAATTCTCTCTAACACTCTCAGGGCTATTTATTTTATATTTTCTTTATATCTCCAGATTAACAGAGTTTCCATACATACATGCCTCCTCTGAATCTGAATACTTCTTATGTATACACATGTGACAATCCACATGTTCTTATATAATAACTCAATCCAGACAGCACAAGGTAGCATGATGGATGTTGTTGATCACTGAAAGAAGCTTAGATAGCAGTTTTTACAGGAAGGTGGAGCAGGCTCATGAGACAGGATGGACTTAAGTATTAGGGATTTTCCAGGTTATATAAAGATGTACACAGCACAGAATAGCCCCTAGACCCTGATAACACATCTGAGGAAGAAAGTAGATAGCATTAAGTTTCTCCTATGAAATACGCAAGCTTTGTAATTCAGCAACTCTCCCTATATCCTAACAATGCAGCCTGTATGGTTGGAAAACAAAGAAAGGATAGCGGTACAATTTGGACATATATCTACCTGACTCCAAAGTCTGTACTCACTGAGTTGGTAAGTCAGGTGTATGCTTAGGGCCATGACTCATTAGCTTGTGTTTACTATCAAAATACGTTCCCACTTGAGGCCCAAGCAAAATAGACATCAGAAAGAAAAGTGCCTTAGAAGATGTAAAACAAGACTCTGACATAGATGAAACTTCTTAAAAGTACTCGGGTAGTTAAAGTTAGCTCTCCTGGGTGTTCTTTTTAATATGCATGTCACCGTTGATAAGGTGTCAGCAGGAAGGAATCATATAATACTTAGAGCAGACATCTGAAGAACATAATTGCCCCAGCTGACATGTGTGGCTGCTCCTTCATTATCACGTCAAGAGGACAGCTCTGCTCATAAGTTGTTTTCAGTAAAAATAAAATAGGAAGCACTTGCTTAAAGTTTATTATAGCCTTTTAGAGTAACATAATTATAATTATAAAATGTTCTTCCTTGGTGTGAATATTTCACTTGCTCTTCAGAGGTTTTTTTTTTTTTAAGATCAGAAAGGAAAATGTTATTTTGATAGATGTTATACAGTGGTGCTCCATTCAGGGAAGCTTTGGCTGAGTGTTCGTGCCAGAGTGTCTGGAGGCCATGAGTACACAGGGCCTGCTGTGCACTCTCACTCAGATTAAGAATATCCTAGTGTGTTGACTTGATGCAGTTCTCCTGGGGGGGGGGGAATAAAGCACTGAAACTAATCTTCAGGACAAACATCAATCTGCAGTAAAGTTTAAAGAATGGAATGAGGTCTGTCTTGTTCAGAACTGAGCCCAGTCTAACATCCCAGGAAAACAGGGCAAGTCAGCAGTGGCTTTCATAATTGGTAAAGTAATAAACCTCAAGCTAGTTCTCCCAGATCAGATAGTGTCCCTTTAATATGATTTAATTTTTAGATTAAAGATGCCCCTCAATATCTGGGGGGAGTTATTTATACCAAAACTCTAAGTAGATACCAAGTTCTATCAATGTTCACAATATTTGTTTATAACTTCCTGTATTGTTTAAGAAACCTCTATATTATTTATAATACTTACCATGTTATGCCTGCATCTTTATATAATACTGTATAGAGAATTATGATAAGGAAAAATATACATGTGTCCAACATAGATATCATCTTTCCAAACGTTTTCTAGAGTTGACTAAATATAAGGTGTATAACACACAGATCCAGAGAACTACTGTGTACTCACAGTCTTAGAGATGGCCTTATCCAATGTATCATTTTTCAGGTGAAGTAACTGAACTGTAAGACAATATTGGCCTTTTCTCTCTGGGGTGGCCTACTGATAAGGTCAAAGCCATGGAATAGACACCTTCTTATTCCAGGTCTCCTAATCTTCCATCTAAAGATTGTGACTCAGCAGATATGACTTACAAGAAAGAAAGAAGGGGAGGCAGGTATTATACTTGGTGCTCCCAATATTTCTGTTATATTCCCTGTGGTCAGAGAATAAGAAGAGATGAAAGCATGTGGGGCATTATACCATAGTAGCATGCATGCCACCACCTGCCTAATGCTTTCCAGAACTCTTAAGGCCTCACATAATGGCCATGAAAATTTGTTGACAAAAATGGCATCATTTTCTTGGTGCACATGACATTTTTATTTTCTTGTCTTTCATTCTTTTTTAGACTTAGAGTCCATGTATTAAATCAAATATAGATTTTTTTAAAAACAAATAACACAAAGGTATATTTAATAAATGTCCCAAGCCTCAAAATATGAAGGATAATCATAAATCATAAAAAAACTAATTTCTGTAATAGCCACATTATTTGAGAATTATAAAATACAGGACATGATATTCCACTAATATAAAAACATAAAATACAATCATGTTCTCTGGTTACGGTAAATGTCTGTGAAAGCCAGGTGATATGTACAGTCTCTCGCTGATGTTCTCACCAGGATAGGGGTAGAAATACTGAGTTACTATATTGCTCCAAGCATCCTCATATTTTGTCCTCTAACTTGAGGAACCAGTTACTGTGATAAGAAAGAGCAAGTCAAGACCACCCTCACTACCACAGACTTAGCCAGAATAAATCACAGATGATGCTATATATCAAGAGGAACTTTGGAGATTAACAGTGTGTTGTAAAGCTTAAAGGAAGCAAAGGCAATGTTTTCTGTCATATCTCCTTTCAACGCTTAGGCACCTGAGAAAATGTGAAATGTGGCAGATGGCAGTAGACTACCATAAAATTAAGGATGGAAGCCCTGAGTAAAGATGTTATTTCCAGACATAATACCTATGTATACTGGAGAAAACCAACAAGTCCTCAACCACTTACTATCTACCTACTAATCTGATGAATGTGGAATACATTCAAAAGAGAGAATTTAAAAACTAATTTAATATCACATGGAAGAGAGAGGATTAAACTTTAACTGACCTGCCTGCAGATCATGAAAACTGTCTTGCTCTCTTTCAAGACGTAGTCAACAGGGTCTTTAATCATCTTAATATGACATACTGATATTGCAATATTAATAATATTGTAATAATTAGAATAACTTGGCATTCATACTTTGAATGTTACAATAACCTAGAAAAATACATTGTATTGTAATATAAAAGAAAAACTCCACAAAGATGCAAGGACTTTAAGGACTTCAGTGTCCCAAAGTTAGACAAACATGATCTTAGCTACCACCAGTTTCTAATTCACAGTGAAAGAGATTTTGTGGAATCTGTAACTGTGACTTCCATCTGATCAATTTGTTATTCATGTTAAAAAATCAGCAAACACAGAGGAAGTCAAGAGAATTACATGAGGAACTAAATGTTCCTACACTGAATGGGAACAAGGACAATTGCATCCTCTGAAGCAGTTCTTTATATCTCTATGGTCAACAATGCCCATATACAGAATGAGTAACTACTGAAAAAAACAGCAAAATAATGAAAAGATTCTAAGGGCTGAGGCCTCTAGGGTATTATCCCACAGGCCAACCAACCCATAGCAGCAGAAAGACTAACAGGGTGACAAAAACTGGAGGTAGACAAAGGGTACTGTGAATATCATCTAAGACTGACAATTCCAATGAAATAAAAATGTTACCTCACTTCATTAAACCTTTAATTTTACATCACTGAGACATTGTAGCTTATCCCCATGAAAGAAAAATGTGACTTTTGAAATTCTTCTCTCAGAAGATATGAGAGAACAGGGTGCATGCATGTGCATGGGTGTACACACACACACACACACACACACACACATTCCCTGAACTGGAGACAGAGCTCAGGTGGTAAAGAAGTTGCCTACTATGCATGAAACTCTAAGTTCAATCATCCTTACTAGATAAGAAAGTATTCCCTCTAGTAAGATTGCATATAGATAAGGCCATTATCCACATGATGGAAGTGAAACTGTATGAGTTACTGATGATTTACGGTCCCATTTTCCAGTGCCTCCATCTGTCTCTTCCATCTCTGCATGCTTACCTAGTTTGAGCATTTGTGTTTTGATGATATATTATCTACTGTTTCTTGATGTAGTGATTTGAATAGGTATAGCCACCATAGACTCATGTGTTTTCTTGCTGATAAGGAGTGGCACTATTAGGAGGTGTGGCCTTGTTGGAGAAAGTGGGTCTCTGTAGAGGTGGGCTTTAAGGTCTCATATGAAAGAGAAATGATGGGAAAAGTAGATTATTGAATCTACTTCAATCCAAAAAACAACTGTTAATTATATAATACTTTACCTACAAAATGATATATTGGATTTTAGTTTATTAACACAAATTAAAATCACTTTTGTTATACTGTATATATAAATATACATATATATTTTTATTCTTGTTTAAGATATTAAGTTTATACAACTCACTTAAAAGAGTAGCATATAATTAAGAAATACAGATTAGTAGTCATATATGATAAATATATAGTCATGCTATTTAAGCTTTTAGGTATATAAATATATATTTCAATTAGATAGGTAATTTTCAAACACTTCAAAGACCTAAAAAAATAGCATATAAAATGTTTTAAGACTTAGACTTTTCTGAACAATGAGAGATGTCTGCTCCGAGAAGCACCAATTACTTCAAAGGAGATGACAAACATTGAAGAAACTCATTATGGGGTTTGCTTTCTTTGTAGCAAAAAAGTGTCTATGCCTCAACTGCTTGACAATATGCTACATATACTGGATATGCAGGACCCATAGGAAGGTGACTACTGAACTTTACCAAAAGAAGGTGAGATGGTCCTTCAAGTTCCTACTTCATAGAGGAGTCTGCAAAATGTTCTGCAGGATACAGGGAGAAGCAACTGGCAAACTATGCTAGAATGAGTAGAGCAGTCCTTCAAATTTCCTGCTTCACTAAAATGTCTGCCAAAGACTTTAGGCCTATAGGCTGAAGATAGATGCCCCAACATTACAGAGAAACTTTGAGTAACTGTCCAGGCAGCCTAATACCTCTGTCATTTCTAAAATTTTGAAAATTTTTTTGCAATGCACTTCCTGTTTATCTTTCTTGGTCTTTGATAGGTTTGAAGAGTAGATAGCTATAATTATAGTTTTCCTTAGTTATAATAAAATATAAATTATATATAAAACTTTAGACTCATAAAAATAGAATATATAATGCAGTATTTTCTTTAATTTTACTAACCACAAACAGACTATTGTTGATATTTGTTAGATACTTAATAAATCCTGAAATATCAGAGATAGCACACAGTCAAACCCTAGGCAGATAGCTTAGGAAATTCTTGATCCTTGAATACAAAGATAAACAGCTGAGTCAATCACACATTTTTAATCCCAGCACAGGGAAAGCTGGTAGTGATGACCTATACCCTTAATCCCATAACTCCAAAGACAGAACTTCTGTTTCTGTGAGTTCAATGCTACATGCCTTTAATCCTAACCTGGATGGGATGGGGTATATAAAGGCTCGTAGAAACCCAGAGAGGACAGAAGTGACTGAGAGAAGCAACTGGCAGAAGTGACCAGGAGCAAGGCTGAGGAAGTTGCAAGACAGCTGGGTGAGAATTGACTGTGGTGCTTTCTCTCTCTGATATTTCAGCCTTCCCTTGATATTTGGCTCTGAGTCTCATTTTATACAACCCAAATTTGTGCAACTATAGACTAGATATTGTAGCTGTTCTTGATTTGTAATTTGTAATATGAAATTTTAAAATGTTAAAGTTAAAACCTTCCTTTTTAATTAGACAGAAAAGGAGAAGTTTCTATATTCTGTGAATATATGTTGCTACCATTAGCCAATAAAGAAGTTGTTTGGGCCTATGGAAAGACAGTTTATAGCCAGGCAAGAAATAAAAGCAGACAGACAGGAGAAGAAGCAAGACTCTGTCAGATGCTGAGAGCCACCACTGGAAAAGCAAGCCTTAATAGGACACAAATAAAGCCATAATCACATGATAATACGTAAATTCATAGAAATGGTTTAAGATATAAAAGCTAGCTAACAAAAAACCTGAACCATATATCAAACAGTTTGTAACTAATAAACCTCTTAATAATTGTTTATAAGCAGCTGCAGGACTGTGGGTGGAAGACATTCATCCAGACCAGGACCAACCAAGACAGAGAAAAGCTTCAATCTACACTCATATGTGTTCAAACCACATTCAATGTAACAGTCTTTCCATGCTGCCTGTGGCTCAAGATGTAGAACTCTTAGCTCACCCTCCAGCACTGTGTCTGCCAGCAGACTGCCATGCTCCCACATGATGATAATGGACTAAACTTCTGAACTACCAGTGAGCCAGACCCAATTAAATGTTTTCTTTTATAAGAGTTGCCATGGTCATGGTGTCTCTTCACAGCTATAAAAACCATAGCTAAGACACTCGTCTTTTCCCTTT
This sequence comes from Sigmodon hispidus, assembly GCA_004025045.1. NCBI lineage: Eukaryota > Metazoa > Chordata > Mammalia > Rodentia > Cricetidae > Sigmodon > Sigmodon hispidus. The sequence goes on from PVIH01005339.1 coordinate 43,229, forward strand.
CTTCTCCAAGAATGCATTTTTTCAAACCTTAATTGGTGCCTACAAGCACAAATGCACCATTATGGAATGTGAAATTAACACGCTATGAAACAAGTCCACTATAGTCAGTAGAAATTTTTTCTCTATGTCTTAATTTCCACAAAGGAATAGTTTTGAGACAAGATTCAAACAACCTCCAAGAGGTTGAGGGTTTGAGGGCTTCATGTGAGTTTTTGCATAATGGATTTCCTCAGTTTAGCTACTCCAGCTGAGATTGCACTCCTAATAAAATGACAGTGTAGACACCTTTTGTCTAAGGTTCTGTTTCCTTGGGAACTAAGAAGGGATAAACAGTCATTGCTGATTTTATTATTGATGTTATTGTCCCCACCTCATCGGTTTGTTAAAGACATTATAATTACTAATGTGGTTAATTCTAAGAGCTTATAAATGACATCTAAACACTAGCTGGTATCAGCATTGCTAATCTCTTTATTGTTACTTCCCTAGCCACAGTTCCTGTCTCTTTCAAACATTACATTGCATAAAGGCTGGATTTGTTCATAAATGGAAGAAATTTTTCCAACCCTGCAGCACAGAAGGGAGAGGAGAATGCTGGGAATGGCAAGAGCAGATACCTGGGAACCAGGATGGTACTGCCAAAAACTTCAGGTTGTCTCTGATCGTGCCAATAAGCCTATATATAGAATTCATGAAGCAATGATTACTTAAAACAATTGGGAGACATTAGATTTTATGACACACTGTGATATCTCATATACAGACATAAAAACATGTGTGTACACATGTAACTATGTTCTATCTTTCTATTTAGACTAATGAACTCACACACACACACATACTCCTTTGAGAAGCTGGCCATATTCTGGTATCTGATACAAGGTTGTTATCTAGTTGTTTAACAGGCTGAATTCAATTTCTTTTGTTCTGAGTTGGTATTCTTGATTAACCTTCTTGCCCATTTTGAAGCATAGCAGAGTATTTATTTATTAATAAATATTTATTATCTCAATATTTATTTTCCATATTAGCAGGTCAGGATCTTCTCTAATTGATTAGGACTTTCCCTAGGTACAGTAAAACTCTGCTTTATAAATGTAGGATTATTACCAGGAACACCTGTTGCATGAGGTTTCTGGCCCAGACTTTCAAGCCTAGCCTTGAGACCTGCAGTACCACAGAATCACACAGACACTTATATTAATTTTATGCTGGTTAGCCTATGACTCTGACATATTGCTTAGCTAGCTCTTGCCCTTAAACTAACCCATCTGGTTTAGCCAGACAGCTCAGTACCTTTTCTTAGATCAATATGCTTGTCCTTTGCATCTACTGGCTTCTCTGCTCTGTTCTTCCTGTTCCCAGAGTATTCTTAGTCTGGTAGCTCCACCCATACTTCCTGTCTGCCTTCAGCCAATCAGCATTTTTATTAAACCAGTAGGTGGGACAATTATTTACAATGGAATAGAACACAATCCCACTACAAACACCTCAGTATTCATGGGATACCATGCATACCCAGCCACTCTAACTGCTTAGTAAATCCTGCCATGATCATGGATCATTTTCCAGAAGCTTGAAATGAATTTGAAGGCTATGTGAAACCAAAAATATGAACTTTTATGAATGAATATAATACCTAATAAACAATGGAAGTTGACTCAGTCATAAAGGCTAACAAAATTATGTCATTTGCAAAATAATAATTAATAATGACTAGAGATAATTTTGTTAAGTGAAATTAGCCAGACTGAGAATGGCAAATACTTTGTGTCTTCTCTCAGATGTTGTAGTAAAAGTTACATGATCCATGACTCCTCTCTCTGCTACACAGCCTGAACTTCCAACTTAGATAGCCAGCTTGCCAGTCCAGGTGCCCTGCCTGCTGATTTGGACAAACCTTCATTCCAATACAATGTGACCCTCAGATTTTTTTCTGTTGTCCCCTTACAGAAAAATTTGGAAAGGTGCCTCTCATGAGTACACTAGCAGATCACCTGCCTCTAACATACAAAGACAGCCTACTTCCTCCTGCCAAAAGGTTCAGGTACCCCTGCCAAGACAGTAGTGCTTTTTCTTCTAATGTGCTCATTTCTAGACATAAGGGCCAGAAGGCTTTCAAAATTCACCTAATGTGGGCTTAGTTGCCAAGAGAAAGGGACAGACAGTATCTGGATGGGCATGTGAGACATATTACTTTGAATAAAACCCACTTATTTATTATGTGGCTTTGTGTATTTGGTCTTGATAGGAGAAAGGGCAATGTCTCCACACTCTGAGATTTCAGAGAAATGCTCAGAGGCATTGTGGGGTAAACAGTTCGGTTTCCTCACCCAAGGCACTCATCTTAGCATTTTTACCTGTACCACCTATATGCCTGATTATTTTTGAAGCACAAGGCTATTGACTCCTAAATTAAGTCTTTGTCTTTTATCCAAATGCTGATAATAATTTACCTCTTCTAAACTACCAAAGAGGCCTCAGATCCAGGTTTTCCATTTTTAAATGGTTCCAGCTTTTCATTATTTCCTGCCAGGCAATAATAAAACTTATGACAAGCAACCAATCCCATTTTCCTTGCATGAGCTGTTTCTTTTATGTTTTCAAATGCCCAAAGCTTTGCTTTGTAATATTCTCTCAATCCATGAAAGTTTTTCTTTTTTCATTTTGGTCAAAGCCTTTTGCCAGAGATTCTCTGTGCCCACTCCCTATACTACTTGGGATAGAGCTTTCCTTGTGTGCAAGGCTGTGAGTGATCCAACTCTATTCCTCATTTTACCACCTGTTTCCTCCAAACATTCCTGGAACCACTGTCAGCTGGGTCGTCTGGGAATCAAGGGATGAGGCAGAGCTAAGAATGCAAAAAGCACTAGCACTAATTAACCAACAAAAAGAATAGTGCCTGTGGAAAGAAAAGGAGGCAAAGATAGGGTAGGGAGAGGGCTGTCTTCAAAATGATAGCTCAGGCTTCATGCATAAGGCTAGTTCAGGTCAGAGGTTGATAGACTTATTTACAAAGCCATGGAAGAAAGGCTAACTCTTTTTTCTTCTTATGTGTGCATTTATATATGAACAATTGTGCTTAGAGATCAGAGAAGTAGAAAGGTACATGAAAAAGCCATAAAGCAAGGTGTAGAGAGAAGCAAAACATGTATGATACAAAAGTGGGGAACAATCGGGATGGAGAGGTTTAAAAGGAGAGAGGCAGTCAGGAGAGAGTAGGGAGAAAAGCAATACAGAAATGACTCGTGAAAAAGCCATAAGGATGTGATAACTTGATAAGCTAATAGTGGCAGTTTCTAATATAGGTGGATGGAGCTGCTCCCAGGAGAAGAGGGGGCAATATAAAGGAACACTAGAGCATAAAAATGGAATCAAACACATTATACACATTTACAGATGTGTATTAATGAAACTCATACTCTGTATAATTAATACACACTAATAAACAAGAGGGGGAAAGAAGGCAGCTACCAAGATAGCCATTGACCCCAATGCTCTAACAAAAGCAGTTCAAGACTGACTATATAATGTGCACAAAATAATTTAAAGTAGTCTATTTAAAATGAGCAAGAACTTCAAGCCACATCAAAGTATGTTAAGAAGATGTGGAGTCTTTATGAGTGTGTGAGCAACATGGCCATGAACTCACCCCATGAACTCACTCCCAAACAAGCTGGTTATATGTTTTATTACTAGGGAAAGAGACTGAATTCTACTTTTCAATAAAGGAGTATTAACATACTTATGAACATGCTTTAAAACCTCCACAGCTGCCCTCACTTATAAAGTACATATATTCCTCCCACATGCAAATGGATTATACTTTATGTCATCAACTTGAAATTCTGAATTGAAGCATTGAAATCAAGGCCAATATTATGACCACAATCTGTTTAATAGATAAATTGCTACATAAAAATTAGTACAAAAAACGAATGTCTTGTGACATCCCAGTTTCTATGGAGGAGCTCAGAAGCATCTTACTTAGGTAGATGTTATGTGTCAGTAAAGGCTATAGCCATCTAAAGGATGAATTGCAGCTGGACAATCCCTTCCAAAACAACTCACTCCTAACTATTGAAAATGAACTTCTTAGCTGTTGATAAGAGGCTTCATCCCTAGCCACATGGGTCTTTATCTTTATTCAAGTCAAGAGACACTTGAGTAAAAGTTTAATTTTGAAAAAAAAAAATCTGTCAAATGTAAATGATCCAAAACCAGGCAGAAATCCTGCTGCCATTTACATCCTAATCTTAGACACCAGGTACCATCTTCTGCCAAATTCTACTCATTGCAAGAAAATCTAAGTCCACTGCCATCAAAAGAAGGATGAATAATTGAGGCATCAAAGAATTTGAAGACCCACTCTGAAACCCACACTAACCAGCTTAGTTCTTTTACAAAGCATTATTTTATTCAAAAACACTTTCCTCTGAGAGATTATGCTTCATTGTTTAAAAGGCACTGATGCAAAATGCAGTGTGTCCACAAATTATCCCAAAGCATCAGAGGCAACAAAAAGTTCCCTGGATTTCTGAGTTCAGAGCTCAGTCTCATCTCTGTTACTATTCTTGGTTTGGACTAGGCTGGGCTGATTGGGATGTCTTTCAGAGAAGGAATGAGGACTTGAAATTCAGTCCCCTGCCCAGAGCAGAGTTAGAGATTGAGCAGACCTTTTGTTCAGAGGTGACAGGAGATACACAAGCCCACTTGGCACAACTGACCAGGAGCCACCTAATCGTGAACCACTGAAGCCATGGGCAGACGCCAGTGCAAAAATATATATAATAATATAAAGAACAACAAGGTAACTCCAGAAGAAAGAGGTGGTCCTACAACTACAAGACCTGAACTGAACAATGAAGAGGAAACAGAAGGAAGCAACACCAAAAATTCCTTTATGATGATCATTGAAGCTCTCAAAGAAGATATGAAAAATTCCCTTAAAGAAATAGAAGAAAATACAACAAAAAATTGGAAGAGCTGAACAAATCTATGAAAAAAAACCAAGAAAAAGTAAACCAAAAAAATGAAAGAAACATGCCAGGAACTAAAAACTGAAATAGAAGCAATTAAAAAAGGCACAAAATGAGGCAAAGATGGAAATAGAAAACCAGAAGAAATAAGCTGGAACCACAGATAAAAGCATAACCAACAGAGTTCAAAAGATGGAAGATAGAATCTCTGAAGTGAAAGACTCAGTAGCTCAAATAGATATATCAGTCAAAGAAAATACTAAAACCAAAAAAGCCATAACACAAAATGTTCAGGAAATCTTGAGACATCATGAAAAGACCTAACTTGAGAATAATAGGAATAGAAGAAGGAGAAGAATACCAGCTCAAAGGCACAGATAATGTACTCAATAAAATCACAAAAGAAAACTTTCCTAACTTGAAGAAGGAAATGCCTATAAAGATATAAGAAGCTTATAGAACACCAAATAGATATGACCCCCAAAAAAAGTCAGCACGCCACATAATAATCAAGCCACAAAGCATACAGAACAAAGAAAAAATTTTAAGAGCTGCAAAAGAAAAGGGCCAACCTACCTATAAAGGCAGACTCATCAGAATTATACCTGACTATTCAATGGAAACGATGAAAACTAGAAGGTCTTGGTCAGAAGTTATACAGACACTAAAAGAGTGTGACTGTAAAACTAGAATATTATACCCTACAAAATTATCGATCACCATAGATGGAGTAAACAAGATATTTCATGACAAAGTCAGACTAAAACAATATCTATCTACCAATCCAGCACTACAGAAAGTATTAGAGGGATAACTCCAACATAAGGACCCCAGATACATCCATGAAACCACAAACGATCAATAACCCCATAGAAGAATACTCCAGAGAAAGGAAATACAAACAAGTTACCACCAAAAATGGCAGGAAATATCAATCAGTGGTCACTAATATCCCTTAATATCAATGGACTCAACTCTCCTATAAAATGACACACACTAACAAGATGGATACAACAGAAGCCATCCTTCTGTTGCCTACAAGAAACACACCTCAACCACAAAGACAGACACAGGCTTAGAGTAAAGGGTTGGGAAAAGATTTTCCAGTCAAATGGTCCTAACAAGCTGGGGTTGCCATCCTAATATCTAACAAAGTAGACTTTAAGCTAAAAGCAATTAAAAGGGACCAAGATGGTCACTACTTATTCATCACAGGAAAAATTGGTCAAGAGGAGATTTCAATCCTGAATATTTATGCCCCTAATATAAGGGCACCTACCAATGTAAAAGTAACACTGCTAAAGCTCAAATCCCAAATCAATTCTCACACCCTAATAGTGGGAGACTTCAATATCCCACTTTCAACCCTGGATAGGTCAACCAGACAGAGACTCAACAGAGAAATAAGGAGTCTAACAGAGGTTATGATGCAAATGGATTTAATAGATATCTACAGAAGCTTCCACCCAAATGCAAAGAATATACATATTTTATACATTTTTGAACATGTTTTATATACCATTTGTTATTAAAGAAGCTGTTTTGTCCTTTGGCAAAACAGTTTAGAGGCAGGCAGGAAATCCAAGCAGAGATAAAGGCAAAGGAAGGTGGACTTAGGGGAAGAAGCTGCAAGCTGCAGCAAAGAAATCAAGATGTAATGAAATACAAATCAAGCCACACAATGTGAAACTATACATAGATTAATAGAAATGGGTTGAGTTATAAGAGCTAACTGGTAATGAGGCTGAGCCATAAGCCAAGTAGTTTATAATTCATATAAGCCTTTGTGTGACTATTTGGGACTAAGCGGCTGTGGGACTGCAGTCCTGATCTCGGGGCTAGACTAGGCCAGAAACTTCTGACTACACTGGACCTTGTTACATTTGTGGAAAGTACGATTATGAAACAGTTTTCTTTGTCACTGATTCTATTCTGCTTTCTATAGTTCCTTTCCTTCATTGTATAAAGACTCAGATTATTTTCTCTTCTCATGATGCCCTGCTGTAAGGAGATACAGCCTCAAAAAATATGCTGAAGACCTGGACATTCTGATCTTCAGTCTGTAAGAACTGCAGCATAAGCTCAAATGGGAGACAGGACTCTCCAGCATCACTAAGGATTGCTGTGGCTGTAAGGACCGAGAACCTGTGGTGAAATCTGGAAGAAAAAAGAAAAAAGCCTGAGATAAATTACTTACCTGAGTATAAAACAGAGGTAAGGTAGATAAATTATAGGAGTTTGAGGCACCATCAGAGCATCATGGGATAATAGTTTTCCCTTAGATATTACAAAAGCCAAATAATCAATAAGGTGCAGCTCAAATGAAACTAACCTTGAAACTAGGAAGTAGAGTTATTAGTTGGGGCTTAGCACTTTCTTTTATGTGCAATTTGAAAAAATAAGTTTTTACTTTAAGAAAATTAGGTCAGCCCTAATTTTCTCACATTATGTTCTAAATAACAAAATGTGGATGCGGCAGATAATATGGAGTAGACCCTAAGCTGCACATCTACAAAAAGCGAGAGACCAAGAAACCTGTACTTCAGATGTCATGGCCTCCTAAATAATCTGATAAGAATTGCCAGCCCCTCAAGCAGAGCACTAATTTTCAGCCAATCCCAGTTTCTCTGCCCTTAGGCGATTTGATCCCCTTTGCCAATTTTACCTTAACAACTCTCCAAGTAAAAAACCAGAATCCTGGATCTTACTCACACCTCTGGATTTAACCACAGCAGGAAGGCACAGAGCTGAGATTAGAGACCAAGAGCTCATGACTTATAAAAACAGAAGGAGCTCTTACATTGATAGACTCAAAAGGAAACAAAAAAACCAAACCCAAAAACAAACAAAAAAACATGTGTCTGAGAAAAAAGAGAACATCAATTTTTGGCTAACAAAAGTTGTATATTTCAGAGGAAGGAGAAAGCTTAAGTAAAACATAAAGATAAGGTGACTGAAGGGAGCTAAAAATAAAAAGTCACACCATTGCACACCCCAGTTGCCAAAGCTAAGAAAGGTATAAGGAAAATATTCTGCCCACTGAACTTGGCTGCAAACAGAACACAGCCATTCCCATCCCACAATGAGTAAAGTGAAGTGAGTCTGAGACATGGAGAATGGCATCTTCTATGCAAAGGAAATACAGGGACCAGAACCACCCTGAGCTGGTCATGTGAGGCCTTGTTTAGGAACTCTCAGGGTAAGTCTTTGGATGAAACTGCAAATATTTGGGAACAAAGGCAATAGACACAGGGCTATAAACTATTGATGGTCAAATAAAATTTGTTAGTATTGACTTATGCCTCAATTCTATCACTTGGGATATATATTGACTATTGAAATAATAATGCCAAAGACCTAAGCAAATTAAAAGTATCAATTTTTGAAGTGAGGGAAAACATTTATTAAAAGTGGCAGAAAAAACCAACGTCTATCGAACAGCTACAATAGTCCAGCACTAAATTATATTTTATTTTAGATCTTGTCAAATCTCCCGGAGCCTTTGTGTGAATGCAGAATGCAAGCTCTTTGGGGGCTGGATTTGCCCATTCAGTCACTCTTTTATATTCCCAACACTTACAACAATGCCTACAATTTAGAAGGCACTCAAGAAATTATTGTTGAAAAATGAGTAAATACATTACCTTTGCTTCTATAGTAAATGGAAGACTCAGATGGTGTATTTAAATTGCAGGTAGCACAGTTGGCCAAGATTGTCTGCCCTTCTGTCTAACACTCATTTTCCTCTTGAAAATCATTTTCTGAACAAAGCAGAACTTCCAAAATATTTCTGATTCCAGTTATCATTTAACCTCTGAATGTTTAGGGAAAAAAAAGAATTACAAAGACGATATCTTGCTTGTCTGGACATTTATTTTATCTGTCAAAAGTGGAGGAAATAACCTCTATTTTGACCAACAAGAAAGTATTTATGAAACCTTATATTAGTAATCTTTTTTATTCTTTTATGAATAAAGTCATATTTTGTATCCATGCATTACCTTGTTCAGACTCTCTTCCCACTCCTGCCCCTCCCTGTCACTCACTCTTCTCCCCATCACTTTATCTCCTCCCCAGCAAGGGCAAGAGGTCATAGGGTCCCAAGTTCCCAAGGTGGCTTAGTTCAGCATCCACTCCAGGCAGATCTACTTTCCTCATCCCAACATCAAGACTGGGTCAGGTGTTCCTCTGGAAAGAATGGGCTCCAAGGTGCTGGTCCAAGATGTTTTAGATCCCAAGATATACAGTGGTTGTAATTTGCAGTTTAGACATGCTTAACTTTTTGTTTAAAGTCCACTAACGAGTGAGTACATCCCCTGCTTCTCTTTTTTTGGTTTGTGATACCTCACTCAGGAGGATATTTTCCAAGTCCATCCATTTGCCTGCAAATTTTAGGATATCATTTTTTTCTTACTGCTGAGTAGTACTCCATTGTGTAGATGTACCACAGTTTGTTAATCCATTCTTCACTTGAAGGGCATCTAGGTTGTTTCCAGGTTCTTGCTATTATTAATAATGCTGCTATGAACATAGCTGAGCTAATGCCTTTGGAGTGCAAATGTGCATCTTTAGGGTCTATGTCCAGTAATGGTATTGCTGGATCTTTAGTGAAATTGATTCCCAGTTTTCTGAGAAACTGCCATATTGTACTCCAGAGTGGCTGAACAAGTTTACACTCCCACCAGCAATGGAGAAGTGTTCCCCTAAACTTTTTTTTAATACAGCATTTTATTTTTAAATGTGTTTCAGGGTGTTCTTGTAGATATGAGTAGGACGCAGGCCAGAAGATGTCAACAGATTCTCTGGAGCTGAGGTGGTTATGAACCATCTGATGTGGGTGCTGAGAACCAAAATCAGGTCACCCACAAAAGCATTATGGGCTCTTATGACTGAGCCATCTCTCCAGCACCTAAGACAAAAAAAAAATAACAGAATAGTCATAAGATTATATAAAAATGATGAAAAGCTTGATAGAAATGGTCTTATACCCCCTATATTTCCTGAATACAAGCAGAATCCTAGACACAAATTATTCAAAAAGGAAAAATCATTTTTCAGAGACACAGACATGCAGTATTTAATGGATGTAAAGAGTGTCTAAAATCTGAAGTAAGCCACACTACAGTTTCAGATATAACCAGAAGAGTAGACGAACATCTGGTTGCTGAAAGAAAAGAGAGAATTTTGTTTGTTTGCTTGCTTGTTTGTTTGCTTGCTTGCTTGTAAAGTCTTGGCATGTTGCTAAGCTTAACCACAAACTCTTGGGTTCCACTGACCCTCCTGCCTCAGCTTTCCAAATGCTGGGGCAATGAGCAGGTTTCATCACACTGGGCAAGAAAATAAAACTTTGCACAGACCAAATTAACTTTGCTAATTTTTAGACAGAAATTCTATTTCCCTTGGTCTCCATGATCAACAAGCAATGTTCAAAAACCAACAAAGAAACATTACAAGATATATCATTTAGATACAAAGCACCAGGGAGTGCTGGCACAGGTTTTTAACACCTTTAATCTCAGCATTCAAGAGGCTGAGGCAGGTGGATCTCTGTGGGTTTGAAGCCAGTCTGGTCTACAAAGCAATTTCCAGAACAGTCAGAGTTACACAGAAAAATCCTGTATTAAGGGGAAAAAAAGGATGGACTCTGAAAAGCTGCATTGCAAGAGGTATCCTCCTCCCAGCTGGCCAGCCAGGCCAGCCTCCAATCTGAGCAACAGGGCACAAACCATGCCCCCAAGCTCATCTAAGTTCTGCCTGCAGGTAAGAAAGCAGGAATCCTGGCGGCAAGCCTGACTATCATTACCACTAAACTGACCCTCTAGTCTATAAGCACCACTCCATTCCCCAAATGCATCTATTCCCTGGACACCTCAACTGCTCCTTAAGACACAGATTCCACTGGCTCTGATTTCACCAAGAGTTCCAACTGCACCAAGAGCACTAATGAACCAAGAACAGCTCCCTGGAACACAGACAACACTTGTACCTACTGGAGTAAGAGAAGGGTAGACACCAACACAAAAATACATTCAACATTACAAAGAACAAGATGGCACCACTAGAACCTAGAGGTTCTACAGCACCAAGATCTGAACATTCCAAAATAGAAGAAGCAGAGGAAAATGACCTTGGAATTAACATTATGAGGATAATAGAAGCCTTTAAAAAGAAAATGGAAAACTCCCTTAAAGAAATAGAAAAAAAAGACAAACAAAAAATATTAGAAACCAATAGATTCCTTTAGGAAAGCCAAGAACAAAAAAAAAAAATCAACAGTTTAAGACTTGAAAATTGAAGTGGAAATAACAAAATAAACACAAACTGAATTAATGCTAGAAATGGAAAATCTGAACAAACAAACAGGAACTACAAACATAAGTAATAGAATGTAAGAGATTGAAGAATCCCTGGTGTGAAAGATAAAATACATAAAATGGATTCATCAGTCAAGGAAAACACTAAAGTTAAAAAAGTCATAACAAATACAACCAGAAAATCTGGGATACCATATGAAGACCAACCTAAGAGTAATAGAAATAGAAGAAGAAGAATACCAGCTCAAAGACACAAAAACTATATTAAACAAAATCATAGAAGAAAACTTTCCAAACCTAAAAAAGTAAATACAGTTGAAGATAAAAGAAGCTCACAGAATACCAACTAGACTAGATTCCCCAAAAAGTCTGCTCACCACATCAAAATGTTAAACATACAGAAGGAAAAAAAAAAGATATTAAGAGTTATAAAACGAAAACTCAGACCCTGTCTACAGGTGAGCAGTTTGTGGCACCTGATTACCCATCCAGAAAGTCGCTCTCTAGGACCAGGGTCAATCTGTAGAGTCTGATCCCAGACTCTCCTTAGCAGATAGGACTAGGATTTAGCTGTGAGGGATCCTTCCAGCCACACCTAAAAGAGGGGAACTTGCACAGCCAGGCCCCGCCTACAAGGCAAACTGTGTCATCAGAGAAGTACTGAGGCTTTGAAACACAGACCTTTGTCCACAGCAGAGACAGAGATTAAGCAGACCACTTGCTCAGAGGAGACACACAAGCTGTCTGGCCACAACTGACTAGGAGCAGCCTAATTGTGAACCACTGAAGCCATGGGCAGACATCAGTGAAAAATACATATAATAATAGAAAGAACAACAAGGCAACACCAGAAGAAACTGGTGGTTCTATGACAACAAGACCTGAACAGAGCAAGGAAGCAGAAGAAAGCAACACCAAAAACACCTTTATGAAAATTATTGAAGACTTCAAAGAAGACATAAAAAATTCTCTTAAAGAAATAGAAGAAAATACAAAAAAAAATTGGAAGAGATGAACAAATCCTTGAAAGAAAACCTAGAAAAGGTAAACCAAAAAATGAAGAAAACATTCTAGGAACTAAAAACTGAAATAGAAGTAATAAAAAGGCACAAAATGAGGCAAAGATGGAAATAGAAAATCTGAAGAAAAGACCTGGAACTACAGATACAAGCATAACCAACAGAATCCAAGAGATAGAAGAGAGAATCTCTGAAGTGGAAGACTCAGGAGCAGAAATAGATACATCAGTCAAGGAAATACTGAAACCAAGAAAGCCATAACACAAAATGTTCAGGAAATCTGGGACACCATGAAAAGACCTAACTTGAGAATAATAGGAATAGAAGAAGGAGAAGAATACCAGCTCAAAGGCACAGATAATGTACTCCATAAAATCATAGAAGAAAACTTGCCTAACTTGAAGAAGGAAATGCCTATAAAGATACAAGAAGCTTACAGAACACCAAATAGATATGACCTCAAAAAAAGTCCACTTGCCACATAATAATCAAGCCACAAAACATACAGAACAAAGAAAATATTTTAAGAACTACTAAAGAAAATGGACAACTTACTTATAAAGGCAGACCCATCAGAATAATACCTGAATATTCAATGGAAATGATGAAAGCTAGAAGGGCTTGGTGATACAGATACAAAAAGAGCATGGCTGCCAACCTAGACTACTATGCCCAGCAAAATTATCAGTCAGCATAGATGGAGTAAACAAGATATTTCATGACAAAGTCAGACAGAAACAATACCTATCTACCAATTTGGACCTCCAGAAAGCATTAGAAGGAAAACTCCAACCTAAGGATCCCAGATACAACCATGAAACCACAAACATTCAATAATCCCAGAGGAAGAAAAGCCCAGAGAAATGAATTGCAAATAAGCTACCACCTAAAATAGCAGAAAATATCAATCAGTGGTCACTAATATTCCATAATATCAATGGACTCAACTCACACTAACAAGATGGAAACAAAAACACAAGCCATCATTCTGTTGCCTACAAGAAACACACCTCAACCACAAAGACAGTCACATGCTCAGAATAAAGGGTTGAGAAAAGATTTTCCAATCAAATGGCCCTAAGAAACAAGCTGGGGTTGCCATCCTAATATCTAACAAAGTAGACTTTAAGCTAAAAGCAATTAAAAGGGACCAAGCTAGTCATTACTTATTCATCACAGGAAAAAATATTCAAGAGGGGATTTCAATCCTGAATATTTATGCCCCTAATATAAGGGCACCTACCTATGTAAAAGAAACACTGATAAAGCTCAAATCCCACATCAATTCTCACACCCTAATAGTGGGAGACTTCAATACCCCACTTTCACCCTGGATAGGTTAACCAGACAGAGACACAACAGAGAAATAAAGGGTGTAGCAAAGGTTATGATGCAAATGGATTTAATGGATATTTACAGAAGATTCCACCTAAATGCAAAGGAATATACATATTTCCAGCTCCTCATGGAACTTTCTCTAAAACTGATGACATAACAGGTCATAAAGCAAATATCAACAGATACAAAACAATGGAAATAATCCCTTGTATACTATCAGACCACCAGGACCTATAGTTAGAGTTCAACGACATCAAAAATTACAGAAAGCCTACCAACTCAAACTAAACATCACTCAGCTGAACCACCTCTGGGTCAAGGAAGAAATTAAGAAAGAAATCAAAGTCTTCCTAGAATTTATTGAAAATGAAACCACAACATACCCAATCTTGTGGGACACAATGAAAGTAGTGTTAAGAGGAAAATTCATAGCGCTAGATGCCTATATGAAAAACCTAGAGAAATCCCACACTAGAGAACTAACAGCACAGCTGAAAGTCTTAGAACAATTAGAAGCAAACTCACCTAGGAGTAGATGGCAGGATATAATCAAACATAAAGCTGAAATCAATACAATTTAAACAAAAAGAACATTACAGAGATTCAATGAATCAAAGAGTTGGTTCTTTGAGAAAGTCAACAAGATAGATAAGCCCTTATCCAAACTAATAAAGAAGCAGGGAGAGAGTATCCAAACCAACAAAATCAGAAATGAAAAGGGGGATATAAAAACAAACCCGCAGGAAATCCAGAGAATTATCAGATCATACTTTGAAAATCTATATTACACAAAAATGGAAAACCTAGAAGAAATGGACAGCTTTTTATTTATTTATTTATTTATTTATTCATTTGTTTATTTTTATAGAATAAAGTCTTCTTTATTCATGTATTCCTTTGTTCCAACTCCCTTCCCCCTCCGGAGATAGGTACCATTTACTAAAATTAAATGAAGAACAGATTAATTACCTAAACAGACCTACAACCCTAAAGGAAATTGAAGCTGTCATTAAAAGCCTCCCAAGTAAGAAAAGCCTAGGTCTAAGGTGTTTCAGTGAAGAATTCAATCAAACATTCAAAGAATAATTACTACCATTACTCTTCAAACTATTTCACACAGTAGAGACTGACGGAATATTGCCAAATTCCTTTTATGAGGCCATAATTACACTAACACCCAAGGACTCAAAGACACAACAAAGAAGGAGAATTACAGACAAATTTCCCCCATGAATATTAATACAAAAATTCTCAACAAAATTTTGGCAAACCATATACAACAATATACAAAAAAATATTATCCACCATTACCAAGTAATCTTCATCCTAGAAATGCAGGGATGGTTCAAAATATGAAAAACCATAAACATCATCCATCATATAAAAAAACTAAATTAAAAAAAAACATACCCTTAGATGCTGAAAAAGCCTTTGAAAAATCCAACACTCCTTTATGACAAAAGCCCTGGAGGGAACAGAAATAAAGGAAAAGTATCTCAATGTAATAAAGGCAATTAACAAAAAGCTGACAGCCAACATCAAACTTAATGGACAAAAACTCAAAGCAATCCCAATAAAATCAGGAATTAGACAAGGATATCCTCTCTTCCCTTATCTATTGAATATAGTTTTTGAGGTTTTAGCTAAAGCAATAAGAGAACAAAAGGAAATTAAGGGGATACAAATTGGAAAAGAAGAAGTGAAACTATCTCTATTTGCAAGTGATATGATTGTACACATAAATCATCCACAAAATTCTACCAGGGAACTTCTAAAGTGGATAAACATCTTCACCAATGTAGCAGGATACAAGATTAACTCACAGAAATCAGTAGCCCTTATACACACTAAAGATAAAAGAGCTGAAAAAGAAACAAGGGAAACATCACCCTTTATAATAGGTGTAAATAGTATTAAATACCTTGGAGCAACTACAACCAAAGAAGTAAATGTTCTATTTGGCAAAAATTTTAAACCACTGAAGAAAGAAATTGAAGAGGATATCATAAAATGGAAAGCTCTCCCATGTTCCTGGATAGGTAGGATCACCATAGTAAAAATGGCAATTCTACCAAAAGCAATCTACAGATTCAGTGCACTTCCCATCAAAAACCCAACACAATATTTTATGGGCCTTAAAAGAACAATACTCAATTTCATTTGGAATAACAGGAAAGCCCGGACTGCCAAAACAATTTTGCTCAACAAAAGAACCTCAAGAGGCATCACCATCCCTGACTTCAAGTTATACTATAGAACTACAGTAATAAAAACAGCCTGATACTAGCATAAAAACAGACTTGTGGATGAATGGAATCAAATTCAGGATCCAAGCATGAACTAAAAAACCTATGAACATCTGAACTTCAACAAAGAGACTGGAAATACTCAGTGGAAAAAAGATAGTATCTTTAGCAAATGGTGTTGGCATAGCTGGTTGTTAAGGGTATAGAAAAATACAAATAGTTCCATGTCAGTCACCCTACACAAAACTCAAATCCAAGTGGATCAAAATACCTCAACATCAACTCAGCTAATTTGAATTTGATAGAAAAGAAAGTGGAAAATAACCTCTAAAGAATTGGCACAGGCAACCACTTCCTAAATGTAACACCAATGGTACAGACACTAAAAAAAACAGTCAATAAGTGGGTCCTCCTGAAACTGACAAGCTACT
The DNA here is from genome assembly GCA_004025045.1 of Sigmodon hispidus. Taxonomy (NCBI): domain Eukaryota; kingdom Metazoa; phylum Chordata; class Mammalia; order Rodentia; family Cricetidae; genus Sigmodon; species Sigmodon hispidus. The sequence continues at coordinate 59,556 of PVIH01005339.1, forward strand.
ATAAAGCCAAGGACACTGTCAATAGAACAATACAACAGCCTACAGAATGAGAAAAGATTTTCACCAACCCTACCTATGACAGAGGACTGATCTCTAAAATATATAAAGAACTCAAGACACTAGAGCCCAACATCTTGAATAACCCGATCAAAAAATGGGGTTCAGAACTAAAAAGGGAATTATCAGCAGAAGAATAAAAATGGTTGAAAGGCACTTGAAAATGTGCTCCACTTTTTTAGCCATCAGGGAAATGCAAATCAAAACAACTTTGAGATACCACCTTATACCTGTCAGAACGGATAAGAATAAAGACACATATAACAGGTATGCTGGAGAAGTTGTGGAGTAAAGGGAACACTCCTCTATTGTTGGTGGGAGTGTCAGCTTTTTAGCCACTCTGGAATGCAGTATGGTGGTTTCTCAGAAAACTGAAAATCAATCTCCCCAAGGACCCAGCAATACCACTACTGCACCTATACCCTAAAGATGCACATTCTCACCCCAAAAGCACTAGCTCAACTATATTTATAGCAGCATTATTCATAAGATCAAGAACTTGGAAACAACCTAGATGCCCCTCAACTAAAGAATGGATTGACAAACTGTGGTACATCTACACACTGGAGTACTACTCAGCAGTAAGAAAAAATAATATCCTCAATTTTGCAGGCAAATGGATGGACTTGGAGAATAACTTCCTGAGTGAGGGATTACAAACCCAGAAAGAAGCAGGGGATGTACTGTCTCATGAGTGAACTTTAAATAAATAGCAAAGCATACCTGAGCTGCAAACAATGGCCACTGAACAGCTTGGGATCCAAAGCACCTTGAACTGGCACCTTGGAGCCCATTCCCTGCAGAGGAACACCTAACCCAGTCTTGATATTAGGATGAGGAAATTGGACTTGCCTGGACTGGAGATTGAACTAAGCCACCTTGGGACTTTGGGATCTCCTGCCCTTGCTTGGGAGGAGATAGGGAGAATACATAGTGACTGGGAGGGACAAGACAGGGGGAAGGGAGTTTGAACAAGGGGATATATGGATAAAAAAAGAGACTTTATTCAAAAATAAATATAACACCAGTGGCACAGACACTAAGATCAACAATCAATAAGTGAGATCTCCTGAAGCTGAGAAGCTACTGTAAAGCCAAGGACACTGTCAATGGGACTAAATGACAGCCTACATACAGAATGGGAAAAGATTTTCACCAACCCTACAAGTGATACAGGATTGATCTCTAAGATAAACAAAAAACTCAAGAATCTAGAGTCCAAAACCTTGAATAACCCATTCAAAAAATGGGGTTCAGAACTAAGAAGGGAATTCTCAGCAGAAGAATTATGAATGGCTGAAAGGCACTTGAAAAAGTGCTCATCATCTTTAGCCATCAGAAAAATGCAAATCCAAACAACATTGAGATACCATCTGACACCTGCCAGACTGGCTAAGATAAAAGACACAGATGATAGCCTATGCTGGAGAGGTTGCAGAGCAAGGGGAAATATTGTCCCCCGTATTCCTGATCCCTCCAGAGCTTTTATCATAAAGGAGTGTTGGATTTTGTCAAAGGCTTTTTCAGTATCTAAGGATATGATCATGTGGTTTTGTTCCTTTAGTTTGTTTAAATGAGGGGTAACATTTACGGTTTTTCGTATTTTAAAACAACTCTGCATTTCTTGGATGAAGCCTACTTGGTCGTGGTGGATGATATTTTTTATATATTGTTGTATACGATTTGCCAAAATTTTGTTGAGAATTTTAGCATCAATATTCATGAGGAAAATTGGTCTGTAATTCTCCTTCTTTGTTGTGTCTTTTAGTGGCTTAGGTATTAGGGTAATTGTGGCCTCATAAAAGGAATTTGGCAATATTCCTTCAGTTTCTACTGTGTGAAATAGTTTGAGGAGTAATGGAAGTAATTCTTCTTTGAATGTCTGGTAGAATTTGGCACTGAAACTATCTGGATCTGGGCTTTTACTTTGGGGGAGACTTTTAATGACAGCTTCAATTTCCTTTCGGGTTACAGGCCTATTTAGGTAATTAATTCGTTCTTTATTTAATTTTGGTAAATGGTACCTGTCCAGAAAGCGTCTAGGTTTTCCATTTTTGTGGAATGTAGATTTTCTAAGTATGATCTGATAATTCTCTAGATTTTCTGGGGGTCTGTTGTTATGTCCCCCTTTTCATTTCTGATTTTGTTGATTTGGACACTCTCTCTCTGCTTCTTGATTAGTTTGGATAAGGACTTATCTATCTTGTTGATTTTCACAGAGAACCAACTGTTTGATTCATTGATTCTTTGTATTGTTCTTTTTTGTTTCAATTGTATTGATTTCAGCTCTAAGTTTATTTCCTGCCGTCTATTCCTTGTAGGTGAGTTTGCTTCTAATTTTTCTAAAGCTTTCAGCTGAGCTGTTAGTTCTCTAGTGTGGGATTTCTCTAGGTTTTTCATATAGGCATCTAGCACTATGAATTTTCCTCTTAAGATTGCTTTTATTTAATAAACATCTTCAGCAATGTGTCAGGACACAAGATTAACTAGAAAAAAATTAGTATCTCTCCATACATAAATGATAGAAAGGCTGAAAAATAAACCAGGGACACATTACCTTTTACATTAACTGCAAATAACATCAAATGTCTTGAGGTAACTCTAACCAAAGAAGTGAAAGACTTGTATAGCAAGAATGTTTAAGGCATTGAAAAAAGAAATGAAAAACATACAACAAAATGGAAAGATCTTCCATGCTCTTGGACAGGTAGAATCAACATAGCAAAAAATGACAATCTTACCAAAAGTAATCTACAGATTCAATGCAGTTTTCACCAAAACTCCAACACAATTATTCACAGATCTAGAAAAAGCAATACTCAACTTCACATGAAAAGAAAACAAACAAAAAACAGGCTCACCAAAACAATCCTGTTAACTAAGAAAAACTGAAGGCATCACCATCCTTGACTTCAAGCTCTACTATAAAGCTATAGTAATAAAAACAGATTGATAGTGGCATAAAAACCAACATGTGGATCAACAAAATTAAATTGAAGACTTTGACATTAATGCACAAGTCTATGAATACTTCATTTTTGACAAAGAAGCAAAAAAATATACAATGGAAAAAAGAAAGCATCTTCAACAAGTAGTGTTGTCGTAACTGGATGATGGCTTGTAGAAAAATGTAATTAGATTCATGTCTATCACCCTGAACAATACTCAAGTCCAAGTGATTCAAAAACCAAGTTACACTGAACCTGATAGAAATGAAAGTGAGAAGTAGGCTTGAACACTTTGGCACAGGAAACCACTTCCTAAATATAATACCAGTAGCACAAACACTGACAGCAACAATTACTAAATGGGACCTCCTGAAACTGGGAAGCTTCTATAAATCAAAGGGTGAGGTCAATAATACAAAACAAAAGCCTACAGAATAAGAAAAGTTCTTCACCAACCCTACATCTAACAGAGAGCTTATATTTAAAATATAAAGATCTCAAGAAACAAGAGAAAAAAGAAAATAATCCAATTAAAAATGGGGTACAAAGGTAAATATTGAATCCTCAAAGGAAGAATCTTAAATGGACAAAAGACTCTTAAGGAACTGCTCAACATTCTTAGCCATCAGAGAAATGCAAATCAAAACAACTCCAACATATCATCTTATATCTGTCAGAATAACTAAGATCTAAAACACTGATGATACCTTATACTAGAGGGGATGTAGAGTAAAAGAAACATTCCTCCATTGCTGGTAGGAATGTAAACTTGTACAACTATTTTGGACTTCAGTATGGCAGTTTCTCAGAATATTGAGAATCAGTCTACCCAATGATACAGCAATACTACTCTTCACATATACCCAAAGGATGCACATTCATACTCTAAGGACTTTGCTCAACCATGTTTATAGCATCATTATTTGCAATAGCCAGAACCTGGAAACAACCTAGATGCCCTTCAACTGAAGAGTGGATTTAAAAAATGTTGTACATTTACACAATGGAGCACTTACTCAGCAGTTAAAAAAACGTTTTCCTGAAATTGGCAAGCAAATGAATGGAACTAGAAAAAGAACATCATCCTGAGTGAGGTAGCACAGACCCAGAAAGACAAGAATGGTATATACACACACTCATATGTGGATTTTATACATAAAATAAAAGATAACCAGGCTACAAGTCACAATCCTGAGCAGACAGGTAACAAGGAAGAACCTAAGAGAGACATCAATGGACACCTTGGAAAGGGGAAATAGATAAGATCTCCTGAGTAAATTAGGACCACATAAGGAGATATGGGGAGAGAACATGAAGGAATGGGATGGTTGAGTTGGAGGAAGGGCAGGGTGGGAGAACAACAAAAGAGATGCCTTGTAGAGGGAGCCATTGTAGTGCTAGGGAAATACTCAAGAACTCATAAAATGACCCCAGATAATAATACAAGCAATCATGGAGAGGGTGCCTAAACTGGCCTTCCTCTATAATAAATTAATGACTACCCTAATTGCTATTATAGAACCTTCATCCACCAACTGATGAAAGCAAATGTGAAGATCCACAACTAAGCACTTGGTTGAGCTCACAGTCCAGACAAAGAGAGGAAGAGAAATTATATGAGCAAAGAGGTCAAGATCATGATGAAGAAACCCATAGAGACAGCTGACCTGAGCCATTGGGAGCTCACTGACTTTGAACTGACAGCTGGGGAACCCCCATGGGACTGAACTATGCCCTTTAAATGTGGATGACTGCTGAATGGTGTGGGCAGTTTACAGGGCCTCTGGCAGTGGGAGCAGAATTTACTTCTAGTGCATGACCTGGATCCTTGGAGCCAATTCCCTACAGAGGTAAAAACCTTGCTCAGTCTTGATACTGGAAGGAGGGGCTTGGTCCTACTTCAACTGGATATACCAGACTGCATTTACTCACCCTGGAAGTCCTTACCCACTCTGAGGAGTGGATGGAGGGTTGAAGTCGGAAGAATAAATGGAGGATGACTGGGCAAATAGGAGTAAGGGGGAACAGTAATGTATACCTTAAAAAAACTTTTAAGTAATAATATGTCAAAAATATGTTCTTCAGGAGATTGATATATCTGGAGTTATCAATCTCCTGAAGAACATATTTTTCACATATTATTATAAGGTCCTTACACAATATAATTTAGAGGTGGACTATGGTAAGTTATTTTATGCCCTAGAGTAATAAAAAGCTCTTAAAAAAGAATTATAATTATGCATTTAGTGACTCATATATGAATGCATATGTGCCCCTGTTCAAAGTGTGGCATAAACAGCAGGCCTTTTGGATCCATGGATTCAAAAAGCTGTGAATCAAAAACTTCAGAAAGCATTTCATTTGTGCTAAGCATACAAAGTCATTTTCTTCTTATCTCCTTTTAAAGTACAAGATAATAGCCCTAAATATAACATTTATATTGATTGGCATATAATAGGTAATCTAAAGGTGATTCAAAGAATACAGGAGCATGTATGTGGGCTATGAGAGACTTATGCAATCACAGATTTTGGTATCTGCAGTGAGTCATGAAACCAATTTATGGATATCAAAGATGATTGTATATATGGTGCGTATTTTTCCTCAGGTGACCTCAAATATATATGGAGTTGGGAAAGCTATTCCACAAGAAATCCAGAGTGACTTTATTAATATCAGAACAAGGAGATTTTGGAACAAGGACTGGGACGAGCAAGCATGACCCAGGATGTAAGAGTCCATTTAGAAACTGCCTCCCTCCCATCCTTTATGATGCTATCACACATTTAATTCCCATAGGTATTATAAACCTTGTGGCACATTTTGGTATTTATCTGAGCTGTCTCATATAAACAACATGTACCAAATAACAAAACAGAACATGAAGAGAAGTACTGATTATTTTAACCAGTAAGAAATAAAATTAAAAAGCCTACTGTCTCAATAATAAAAGGGATCCACAAAAATGATAAGTAAACAGATATTACACAACTAGCAATTAATGATCACACCAATATACTCAAATTGAAATTCTTAATTCTCATAAACATCTTGCTTCTATTGCCAATTTGCAGAAAAATTGGCATGCTGAAGACCCAGCACTTTGCATCACAGCCATGCAATCATATGTAAGAACAACAGTAGAAAGATACACCAGGTCCTTCTAAAAGTATAAAGAAAATAAAGAGATGGTGAGAGTACTATAAATGAGAGAGCTGAAAAACAAAAACTGGCAAAGCTAAAATACCATATGCAGAGATGTCAGAGGGATCAGTAAAACATCTTCCAGGCAGCAAAGAGACAGAAAGGCTGGTGGACATTGTGATGACAGGTGGAAGAGCTTCTGGGGTAGATGTCATAAAAAAGAGTTTGGCAGTGTTCCTTCAGTTTCTACTGTATGGAGCAGTTTGAGGTGTATGGGTATTAGTTTTTTGAATATCTGGTAGAACTCTGCACTGAAACCACCTGGTCCTGGGCTTATTTGGGAGACTTTTAATAACAGCTTCAGTATCATTTGGGGTTATATGTCTGTTTTAGGTCTTTAATCTGATCTTGATTTAATTTTGGTAATTGGTACCTGTCCAAAATGCTGTCCATTATTTTAGGCTTTCCATTTTAGTAGAGTATAGATTTTCAAAGTATGACCTGATAATTTTCTGGATTTCCTGGGGTTCTGTTTCCCTTTTCATTACTGATTCTGTTAATTTGGATTCTCTCTCTCTCTCTCTCTCTCTCTCTCTCTCTCTCTCTCTCTCTCTCTCTCTCTCTCTCTCTCTCTCTCTCTCTCTCTCTCTGCCTTTTGGTTAGTTTGGAGAAGGATTTGTCTATCTTGTTGACTTTCTCAAAGAACCAACTCTTTGATTCATTAATTCTTTGTATTGTTCTCTCTTTCTATTGTACTGATTTTATCCCTAAATTTGATTATTTCCTACCATCTACTCCTTCTAGATGAGTTTGCTTTTAATTGTTCTAAAGCCTTCAGCTGTGCTGTTAGGTCTCTTGTGTGAGATTTCTCTTGGTTTTTCATATAGGCGGATAGTGCTATGAATTTTCCTCTTAACACTGCTTTTATTGTGTCCCAGAATGTTGTGGATTCATTTTTATTAAATTCTAGGAAGCATTTGTCAAACTTGTTTCCCAACCTGTGTTATAATTACAAAAAAATACTTGCCTCATAAGTAATGTTCTGCCATGTATTTGCTTTGTGTGACTTTTATTATGTGTGCTTTGGTTTATAATTTTAAAAAATAAAGAAAAAATTTAATATGATCTCAAATGTGAGTCCAGACTGAAAAAAAAAATTATACCTAAATGAAAAAGTGGTGAGGGAGTTGGTAAAAAAAAACTAAGTCCTAGCAAATCCCTTAAAGTGCAGGAAAATTCAAAGAAAATACAAACTAGAAAAAAGTAAATTATTATTATTCTGGGTTAAAGGACTAAAACATGATCCAGAGAGCAGGGAGGCCAGAGTTGGCCACCTTTATTTAAGAAATAGATTCTTTGGGCATCTTAGTCAGGACTTTTCTTTTTGGTTCAAAGTTCATGATTAGGAAAAATATATCAATATTTAGAGATTCTTAAAATATTAGTATTCTCTGGGAGCCTAGAGCTTCATGTTTAAATCATTTACACCAAGAATATAAAGGTGATACAATTAAAGTCATGCTATATTTTCAGCTCTGAGGAGTCACAGCCTGGGGATTTTTTGAAGTTCACACTAGTGGATTAAGTGGAAAACTTGAAAATTGGCTGGACCACTCACTTAAGCTATTTATACCATAAGGATCACCATCAATTTGCATTTATATATATATGCATGCCTGTATGTTCTGATATAGATATGGATGATATAGATAAATATGTACTATATATAATACCATAGAAACTATAACCTTTAAGAAAGAAAAAGTATCCAGGCTTCTCCTTAAAATATAATAACCATTTTTTTCTACCTGTAGCTACAGCATTTGATTTGATAAATGTTCGTGGTGATATGATTATATAAATTGTTGTTCTCAAATATTAAACATTAGTGCTTTTAGTTTCCATTTTCTCTATTCTACTAAAGTGCCTTGATAATTATGTGGGGTTTTCTAACTCCAGCATCTCTTGCTGTAATTACATTAAAATAATTCCTATTTATATTCTGATAGTGTGGAGAACCGTGCTGGAGTCAGAAACCTGACTTCAGTCTGAACTCTGCTACCACCTCGTTCTGTGACCCTGGTTGAAGAAGGCAGAAGGTAAGAATTTACCAATCTGTGAAGCATAGATGCCAGATTAGAGCTGAGGGTCAAAGAGGGTATTTTTATTTTAATAGGAGGCTCTGGATTTCAAAATCTTCTGAGATTTCAAAAGAAATCTGTAACAGTACCAGCCCCAGCATCATTTCAGAGCTAGGAGATTGATACTTTGTGAAGAATATTTTATTTTCATTTTCTTTCTTCTGAATTGAGCTTTCAGGTCCAGACAAGCCACACCTCAGGCTGCAACAACAGCAGAGGCTCCATCACATAGCAGGAGAAAATATTATGGAACCATGGACACTGGGACTCCTCCTTTGAAACTGGTCTGCATAAGGCAAATATGCTTCTTCATTTCCTAAATTGGCAAAATGGCAATAAATGATAATTTTCTAATATTAACTAGAGAAGGAGAAGTGGTACTGTCTTGTAGTCAAGTTTGATAGCACCTATTAGAAGTTCCAGTAATAGGAATTTGTCCTGTGTAAGAAGCTGTGTGTGTCACAGGGGTAGCTTGTGACATGGGCAAGATGATGCTATGATCTGAAACCTAAATGTCCTCCAAATCCTTGTGTCCTGAAGGCTAGGTCCCAAGTCCATAGCACTACTAGGAGTTAGTAGGATGAGGAGGAGGAGTTTAGCAGAAATAATCTAGGCCATCAGGCAGCACTTGAAGGAGGCAGTGGGACCCCTTCCTATCTATCCAATTGCTGGTCCAGCACCATGAGCTGAGGACTCCATAGCACCGTTCTCCCAAGTACCTAAAGCAACAGGGCCAACAGGTCATGGCTAAGACATCTGAAACCAGGATCTATAAGAAGCTCTTGTGATTATTAAGTTGACTTTAGCAAGAATTCTGTTACAGTGATGGGAATCTGATTAACATAGATGGCCTTATTTGGCATAGCCAAAAACTAAAAAGAATCTCAGATTCTAATCAACTGGGGATTGTTTAAATAACTCCAGTACAAACATTTAAATTCCTTTTCACTAGTCACTATTAAAAAGATCTAAAGAGATCTTTCTGAGTTGACACAATGCTTTCAAAAATTATTATTAGACACAGTACAAGTTCAAAAGATGTGGAGCATGGCCTCATCCTTAAAACTGCAAATGTGTGAGTATGAATAAGCATGTGTGTGTGTGTGTGTGTGTGTGTGAGTGTGTGTATAACATATGACATTTCACAGGAACAGAAAAATCCTCAACTCCTGTGTACTCAGCAGCCATGGAAAGCACCTGCTAAGTTTGTGAAGAGAGCATAAGTGATGGATAGATCCAACCTGCAGTACTATCACACCTACTTTAGTACCAAAGTGATAGTTACCAGACCCTGACCCCAGCCAACAACTGAGCACAGTAGATAGAAAGGGCCAGCCATGTCTAGGCACAGCTCCTAAGACACCTCATCACAATTGCTGATTGACTCATTCTTAACTTCCTTAAAACTGCTTTGACATCTGAAATTCTCCTCCCTCCATCCATCCATCCATCCATCCCTCCCTTCCTTCTTTACTTTTCTTTCCTCCTCTTCCCACATGACTCAGATATGTACATATCTTCCTGATTCTTCTTTCCTCAAACTCATTCCTTATTTTTTCTCAGAGGCCACTAGATAAGTCTAGTGTATGTCTAACCCTTGATGGACATGCGTTTCTAGGCATCCAGACTAACACCAACCTCAGGGTGATTTTCTCAGAAAGTGTAAATATCAGTAAAATCTGATTCAATAAGCCATATATTCAAACAAAGCATATTTTGCCCGTAAGTTTTCTTAAACATACAAAAATAATAATAGCAACAAAACTCCTGGTGAATCCACAGGAGCATAAGCAGGGCTCACACATGGGCAGGTAATGACTCCAGCTGATATCTGGCCAGCACTGAACAGTCTTCCATCTCACTAGCTTCTGCCATAACCTCAAATAAGTAAATCTTGCATCATAATTTTCTTATAGAGGTAAAACTTCAGCTCCTTAAGCCTCAAGTGTCTTGATCTATTTCAGTATCTCTTTCTGCACAGTGGGCTGCTCCCCCTGAAGAGGAGGACCCAAGGACACAGAAGAAAGTCTGAGTCCAAGACGAAGGTCTGTGCTGGGTGCCCCTGCATCAGCATGTCCTAGGTTTTCCTGTGCTGTGTGTTTGTGTCAGAAGCTGAACTATATGGAAGGACCTTCACAGTTCTGAAAAGTTCAGAAAATGATAAAAATGTTCTTGTAAGCTGGTTTTCAGAGCATTCTTATAAACTACCACTGGCAATTTAATGCTTTCTTAAACTGCTATTCTCTATATATTTAGTGTTAGGCCGACGGGAAATCAGGCTGGCACTTACTTCTTGAGCACAGAAGTAGATATGATAGAATTCTACTCCCAAGGACAGAGATCACAGACTGTCCATGGCCAGGAGCTACCATTTCCTCATCCTAACATTGCCAATTTACAGACAGAACATGAAATGCCACCTCCCCAAGCTCCTCAGTCAACCAGACACGCAAGTCTACCTGTAGCTCCATATGACTTGCCTTGTCCTGGCTTGTCATTCCTACTATTGTCTTTTAAATATTGGCAAAATTTGGTTGGAAACCCCAGGGTTATGTTGAACTAGTTTTTAACTAGTGTGGTAAGTACTGCTAACTTTAAGAATTAAAAATAAACAAAAGTAGATATGCTATTACCCTACTTTTATAGATAAAAATGTAAAGTCACAGAGGCTACAGACATGTTTAAAACCACACAGCTGTAATTATTTGAAGCTAAAGTTTGAACCAAAGTAGCACTAGTCTAAATAAACTAATCTCATAAAAAGTATTTTAAGAAACTATTGTTGGACAGTATTTCCCAGTTTCTTTTTTATCAGGTTCAGCATGGCTAGGTTTATGTTGAGGTCTTTGATCCACTTGGATTTGAGTTCTGTGTGGGGTGATAGGCTTGGTTCTATTTGCAGTTTTCCACACACTACCATCCAGCTATGCCAACACCATTTGTTAAAGATACTATCTTTTTTCCATTGAATATTTTGGGCCTCTTCGTCAAAGATCAGGTGTTTATAGGTTTTTAAGGCATTAGCTCAACTATGTTCATAGTGGCATTATTCGTAATAGCAAGAACCTGGAAACAACCTAGATGCCCCTCAACTGAAGAATGGATTAAAAAACTATGGTACATCTACACAATGGAGGACTACTCAGCAGTAAGAAAAAATGATATACTAAAATTTGCAGGCAAATGGATGGATTTGGATAATATCATCCTGAGCGAGGTATCACAAATGCAGAAAGATAAGCAGGGGATATACTCACTCATTGGTGGACTTTAAACAAAAAGCTAAGCATATCCAAACTGCAAAGCACAACCACTGAACAGCTTGGGATCTGAAACACCTTGGACTGGCACCTTGGAGCCCATTCCCTTCAGAGGAACTCCTAACCCAGAGGATGTTGGGATGAGGAAAGTGGATCTGCCTGGAGTGGATGCTGAACTAAGATATCTTAGGACCTTGGGACCTCCTGCCCTTGCTGGGGAGGAGATAAAGTGATGGGGAGAAGAGTGAGTGATGGGGAGGGGTGGAAGTGGAAAAGAAGTCTGAACAAGAGGATACATGGATGAAATATATGGCTTTATTCATGATAAAAACTATTAAAAAAAGAAACTATTATTTAAGGAAAACCAAGTATTTTAAAAAGGTAGCATACTAAAATTTTTTCTTATATATTTATATTTTTCTTCCTTTTTTTTCTCTGCCCCAATAAATGAGTATTTTCATCCTTTACTATTCTTTCATTCCTAAGTGATTTTTTTCACATTATAAAAACTTCATATCCAAATCATTATTGAATTGTGGCATAATGTATATCTGACTCTTAGATATCACTTAAATATGTGCTCTCTAATTACATCTCACTATGAACAGTGAATGTTTTTCTAAGTTGTGTGTGTGTGTGTGTGTGTGACATGTGTATTCCTGCAAAGGCAAGAAGAAGGCATCAGATCCCTTGGTACTGCAGTTACAGTAAGTTGTGAACCAACTGACTTAAGTTTTGGAAACCAAAATTCATCCATTAGAAAAGCAGGACGCACTCTGAATCACTGTGTCATCTCTCCTGTCCCCATTAAACATGTTTTAAATGATAACACACACACATGCATACATGTACACTCATGTACAAATGAGAAAATGGTACATCTTAGGAAAATAACAATACCATATCATGAACTAACCTCTTCACTAAAATAAAATATCAGATACAGGCATTCTGAGTTCACCAGAACTTTTATAAGTTGTGTCTGCGTTCAGGAAAGTTCAGAAAGAGAAGCAACATGTTCTTACTGCCTATATCTTATCGCGTTGTCAAAAGTTGTACACACATAAATCATGCTCACAAAAATATGGTTTGCAGAAGCGTTTATCATCCCAGAGCTATTTCAAGAAATGTTTTGTATCTAGGGATTATTTTAAGGATGATAATTAGCATTCATGTCCCACCTCCATAACTTTGCTCTTAGCAATGCAGTCTAATTCCTGAATTTATATATGTCACATTTTATGAGTTCAAATAAAGATGAGACAAAAAAAAGTGTTGGCTGCCACTTCTAAATAGCATTGCACTGAACTGTCTAAGGAGTTTGCAGGGATCTGATGGTAACCTGTAATTTTTTGGATTCAATAATATAATTTACCTTTATAGCTCCAATTTCTATGAGGCTATGTAGGTCCTTAGAAAGTGGATGGATTTTTTAAAAGTTGTGTTAAAAAGAGAGTGGGGTGACTTCCTATGAGTAGAACAGGTAAGTTAACAATGCTAAAATATATTCAATGACCACCTCTGTGTGACATATGCAGAAGCTTTTGTCTTTTATGCTTAAGACCTTCAGAACTGTACTTTAAAATGTAAAGAAGCACATATTTTTGCACTGACTCACAACTTGAGGACAACTGGAAAATTTTGATTTGCAAGTACCTACAGTTTTGATCATTGCTTTAAATTTTTCTATAACAATCAGAAGTATTAAATGTCCATCAGCTAGAAGATACCTATTAAAGTTGTCATAATTTATATAAAAGAAAAACATGAAGTTATTCCCACAGTTGAATTTGAAAAATGCATAAGTATATATGAAGCCAAGCATTTTAAAGTTGATGAGCTCTGGTAAGAAAGTTTGAAAGTGTTGTGAAATACACTTAACTATATTATCTGAATTTTTATTATAAGAAATTGTACTTAAAATATAATTATAGGTGGAAAAGATAAAATTGACAAACTTAGCTAAGTTAACCAGACAAAGAGCCAAAAGGGACCAAATTAATAAGATTAGAGAAGGAAGGAGGTCACATTACAGCAGACACTGAGGAAATTAGAAGAATCACAAGGGCATACCTTTAAAATCTATATTCTACTAAATCTGAATATCTGAAAGAAACGAATGAATGTATAGATTTATATGACCTATGAAAGTTTAACCAAAATGAAATTAATGAACTAAACAGATCTATAACCACAAATAGAACAAAAAGGTAATTTTAAAAATCTCCCAACTAAAAAGACCCGATTGACTGACAGATTCATTGTAGAATTCTACCAGGTCTTCAAAGAAGAATGCATACTGCTACTGCTCATATCATCCTATAAACTAGAAAAAGAATAACACTTCTCCTAAATCATTTAAAGCTCAAGATTACAATAATATCAAAACTAGAGAAAGACCCAACTGGGAGAGAGGGAGGGCGAGGAGAGAGAGAGGGAGGGGGGAAGGAAGAGAGAATGAATTATAGGCCAATCTCCCTGATGTGGATGCATACAAAAAATTCTCAATAAAATACTTGAAAACTGTATTCCAGAAGACACTGAAAATATCATCTACCATAATTAAGTTGGTTTCATGCCAGGGGATGTGGGATAGCATAATATATGTAAAATAATAAATGGAATTCACCATATAAATGGATTCCAGGACAGATTACATGATCATTTCCACAAAAAGACCTTTGCCAAAGTCTAACAATTCTTCATGATTAAAAAGCCCTGTAGATACTGGGGAAAGAGAAAATATGTCTCAGCACAATAAAGATAGATCTGACAATAGTCACTACTATGTTAAATGAAGAAAAACCAAAAGTATCCCCAACAAATCGGGAAGATAATAGCATCCATTCTCTTCATTCTTAGTCCATGCAGTTCTTGAAGTCCTAGCTAGAACACTAAAACAAGAGAAGGAAATAAATGGGATACGGATAAGAATGAGGCCGATTGTGGAGCCTCTTGCAGTGGGATCAGATTATGTTCCTGTGCATGAACAGGCACCTTGGAGCCCATTCCCTACAGAGGAACACCTAAGTCAGCCTTGATACTGGGAGGAGAGACTCAGACCTACCTCAACTGGATATGTCAGACTGAACTGACCCACATTGGGACTCCTTGTCCTCCTTGAGGAATGGATGGTGTGGGGGAGGCTGAGGGAGAAACTGGGAAAAGAGAAGGGAGAGGAAGCAGTGGGATATGTAGAAAAAAGCTTTTTAAATAAATTTTTAAAATTAAGAAAAAAAAAGAATGGAAGCCAAAGTTCACCTACTCTCAGATGACATGATTTGATACATGAGAGACCCCAGTACCTTTACCAGAAAACTTCTAGCACTGACAAACATTTTGAACAAAGAGTAAGTTCCAAAAGTAGCATACCAAATCAATAGCCTTGCTTTATAACAAAGACAAACAGACTAGTAAGAAAGTAATCATGGAAGCGAACCCATTCACTATAGCCTAAAAAAAAGAAAAACTTAAAACCTTGGACTAAACCTAACAAAAGAAATAAAAGGCATCTATAATTAAAATTTAAAACCCACTGAAGAATAAAATTTAAGAAGACACCATAAAGTGATGGACAGATATAAAGACCTCCCAGAAATCCTTACACTCCCAGGACCACAAATGGGTAAAACCAATACTGTGAGTGGCCTTCCTATCAAAAGTAATCTACAGCTTCAATTTAATAGAAATTGAAAAATAGAAGCACAAAAAGACTCTGGCTAGTCTAAACAATCCTGAACAATAAAAACATAGCTGGAGGCATCACCATTTCTAATTTCAAGTGATACTATAGAGTCACAGCAATAAAAGCAGTATGGTGCTGGCACAAAAAAATATACATTAGTGCAATAGAATTGAGAACCAAGATATAAGTCTATATAGCTAAAGCCTGCTGATTGTTTGATAAAAACGCCAAAAACATACATTGAAGAAAAGACAGCATCTTTAACAAATGGACAAACTAGATAGCTCCTAGATGTAGAAGAATGCGACTTGGTCT
Source organism: Sigmodon hispidus (assembly GCA_004025045.1). Taxonomy (NCBI): domain Eukaryota; kingdom Metazoa; phylum Chordata; class Mammalia; order Rodentia; family Cricetidae; genus Sigmodon; species Sigmodon hispidus. The sequence goes on from PVIH01005339.1 coordinate 75,106, forward strand.
CTCTCTCTCACCCTGCACACCAATCAACTCTGAATGTTGGTCAGAGATGTCCCAGAGACTTCCAAAATAATACAGGCCATTGCCATTGTTCTTGGCTGCCTTGACGATAAGATCCTACACAATCAGTTGAGGTGGGGATGACACATTAGTAGACTTACCCAGATATGAACCCCATGGGCTACAATAATGACAAACACAGCAGCATAGCCCATGGTACAACTGTAGCACAAATACTGTGGGGGTAATTGTATTAGTTATGGCTACACTTGTATATTTGGCTGACACTTCCACATGTCTATTCATCACTTAAGAAAGTCAAGACAGGAAATCAGAGTCAGGAGCTGATGCAGAGGCCATGGAGGGGAGCTTCTTACTGGTTTGCTTTTTTTTTCTTGCTCAGCCTGTCTTCTTACAGAACTCAGGGCCAGCATTCCAAGGTTGGCACCAACCACCCCAGGGCCCTCCCTCATTGATCACTAAATGAGAAAATGCCTTACAACTAAATCTAATAGAGGCATATAATCATCTGAGGGTCCTTCCTCTCTGATGACTTCAGCTTGTGTTAACACATAAAACCAGCCAGTACAGTAACTAACCACTTTCAAATTATATATATTTAAGGTCTATTACACAGAAACTTCACAAGACCACATCAGCAATATCCCAACATAGAATGAATTCTATGATTCAAGAGCTCATATCTCTAACTGATGAGCTACTGACAGATAATAGCTTCTGGGGTAGGACATGACAATTTTCTTTAAAGGTGTAGGCCTTACTAGGTCTACCATATTTCTCTGGATGACCTCATACCTAGGAGTATATAATCAGCACAAACTGGACTTGGTGCATTATTCTATTTTAAAAGAGTAGTGGAATTTTGGGAGAAATGGGAAATTGTGGATGATCTCAGAGCAATCACCTAAATAAGTGTGGATTAATATGAGCAAAATACACTGTATGAAAATCTTGAAGAATTAATAAAATTACAAATAAATAAATATTTTAAAGTAATTATATATGACCTATAATTGCAATTTTGAACAAATAAATGGACTTTTAGATATGTTTTTTCTGCTTTGCAAATATTCTTCCTACCTTTATAACAGAAAAACGTAATATTAGCATACTATATTCTCTATAAACTCATCTTTGCCAAGTAAAACTCATGATACATAGCTTGTGGATTCCCACACTGTACAGCATCAGAACCTAGCTATTGAACTTATTGATGACAAAGACATAAACTATGAATTCTTGGTATCAAGAGGAGCTTTAAATAACATGTCACACCAGTTGCACATTATATCAAAAATCTCTGGGATAGCATTCAGACCTCAGTTTACATGGGAACCTTGTCATTTTTGACACTGAAAGCCCAGCTGCATATCTGGGGGTTAAAATATTATAAGACATGAGCTTGAGACTAGGGTCAGTTTTTAATCCCTTAAAAAGAAAAGAGGAATATGAGAATAATGAAAATACAGATGTCTACAAGCACATCTTAAAAGTAGTTGATTACTGAGTGATACTGGGTTATCCAAATCTTCTCTACAGACTAGAAGACAGTCCACAACTATAATCCTGGGAGGCTAAAGAATTTTGTTGAGCTCAGAAAGGAAATTGCACAACTTTCTATATAGTATGATCTCTTAGTGTACAAAGAACTTAACAGTTAGGTGGATGGAAAGATGGTGCATGAGAATATAGTCAGTTGGATAGGTGGGTGATGGGTGAGCAAAGAAGTAAAAAGAAAGAAGAAATAGAAAGAGAAAACATTTGTCAACTATGGATTGGATTTTCTGAGATATGAACTGATTGTGAACTTCTAATTGCTTTTTGCTCCTTATATACTCTGATTTTCCCACTTTAAATATGATGAGGTTTTGGATTGTTTGTTTTATTTTATTTTTGTTTTGTGGTTTTTGTTTGCTTGTTTGTTTTTGTTTTATAGACAGTGTCTCTTTGTATATCCCTGGCTGTCTTAGAAATCACTCTGTGGACAAGGCTGGCCTTGAACTCACAGAAAGCCCCTGCCTATGTTTCCCAAGTGCTGGAAAGTATCTCCTGCCACAGCTCAGCTTTATATATGATGTTTTTAAATTATAAGTTAAATTGATACTTGATGAAGGAGTTGGACTTGCAGAGAAATAAAATGACTTGTTCAAGTTCATACTGCTAACAATAACCCTGGCTTGTAAAGTTTAAGAGATTTGGTCTATAGTCTTGCACAAGGGTCTTCAAGATGTTTCTATTCTAGCTAGACTATGCTTCTCTATGTGCTGAAGACATATCACTTACTATGTCCTGTAATTAACAGTCTCCACAAGTTCATATGTTAGGTACAAATATCATTTCTGCTCTTTTGAAGTAGATGATGATCTCATTTGGGGCTCTTTCTGAAGAACTATTAATATACTAAGGAACTCCTCCAGAGGAACTTGAAGATGGGAGACTCTTGACTAAAATACTACTGTGGAGCAAATGAAATCTGGAATGTTAGTAGTTATTTTAAGCTTGTGCTTCTCCAAAACATACATTCTGTTTCCACAGGGCTCATCTCACTGGTTTCAGAACCACCAGGGACTCCTCTCAGGAAAAAATTATTACCTACATTGGTGGTTGCTGGAAATAGTATTCAGTGTCCTACTTATTTACTGCCAAGAATCCCTTGTAATCAGATCAGTAGAATATTCTGACCCCAGACTGGTCCCCACAGGGTCACTCACACCATTGCCTGTGAGCCTGTGGACATGAAAAGCCTGTACTGTGTAAGCAGATAATGTCGGCTTTCCAAATTATTTCAGCTTTTCCTGATGAAATGGTCATCGTCACACAATGTTCCTTTTCCCACTGAACCCAACCATGTTGAATTACAATGTAAATGGGCCTGGTAGTCATGCTACACGTACATGCTTAGCTAATGAAGCAAGTAAAATATCCAGGAAAGAGAAAGACATCTGCCTCCCACCCCTATTTTCCCTAAAAAAAAAAAAAAAAAAAAAAAAAAGTTGCTAAAACACCAAAAGCTGTTGTCCACAAAGTTGTTTTTCCTTGAATAACCTAAGGGTCTCTGTTCAAATCTAGGATGGAAAAAGCAGATGTCCCAGACCTTGGAACTGAAAGCCAGTCTAGAGGAATCAAATAAGGACAGTAGCCAGGTGTAGGCTGGATCCCACAACTGACTCTGGAGAGTCTCCTTCAACTGCCTCTTCAGGTCTTTGCTGCTTGGTGCGTTCTGTGTCTGTGCACGTCTGACCTTTGACACATTATGAGGGTGTCCACCTTTCTTGTTCATTCCATCCCCATGACCATAGGTTAAGTTGTAATCTAGAGCTTAATGTGAGTAAATAACATTTGGTAAAGACTCAACTTCTGAAAGAAAATTCTATCATTTCCCAGGCCAAAGCTACAGAGAGCTTCTCCAACAAAAGCGTTCACCCTGGCTGAACTGGCAGAGTCTCACACAGTGAATTCCCATCAGGACCAGTGAATGAGCCGTCTTCAGCATGTGGCTGATTCCAAGAAGGTCTATCTACTGTGTCACTTATTTGCTTTGCAGAAAAGTCTGGAGGGTCATTGTCATATAATCAAGCACCATCTATACATCTTCCAAATAGTAAAAGCACTGATTTTACCGTCAGATATATGTAAACAGGTTTGCAGTTGGCTTAGGTTAGTGAAAAATAACAAGGATAAAAATAGGAAACACTTTCTGGCAGTTGCCAGATATTAGTCTAAGTACTTACGTATGTATTCTCTAGGCCTCAATTATACTATATATGAAGTGGGATATACAGTCAATTCTGAACTTTTGGGTTATTATATACATCCAATTAATCATGAAAATGTATATGTTACATGTCCAATATGTAATGAGCTGTGGTAGTTTAAATATACTTGGCCTCATAAGCTTATAGGAAGTAGCACTTTTAGGAGGTGTGGTTTCCTTGGAGTAGGTATGACCATGTTGGAGGAAGTGTGTCACTATGGATGTGCACTTTAAGGACTCATATGCTCATACTACACCCAGTGGCTCAGTTCACATCCTGCTGCCTGATGACACTGTAGGACTCTCAGCTTCAGCACCACTTCTGCCTGCATGCCTCCATGCTCCACCATGATAGCAATGGACTAAACCTCTAAAACTGTAAGCCACCCCATTAAATGGTTTCCCTTAAAAAGTTGATATGGTCATAGTGTCTCTTCAAAGACACAGATCCTTAAGACAGGAGCCAAGCTTCATACTCATGTATTCTGGTTCTGGAATACTTGCTTAGCCTCTAGCATTTGCTGTAGTTCATGTTGGTTTTGCACATGAGAACAGACACACACTATCAGCAGCCACACTAGAGTTTATTCAGGAGAGTTCCCAGGCGAGTGCAAGGGAAGAGAAGCGGAAGAGAAAAGAGAATGGCTTTCACATGGGTCTCCTTATAGGCGAACAGGTGGGCACAGATTTACATAGCCAAGTCTAAGGGTGTGCCCCCCCCCGTATGCAGTGTGTTCTGCCAGTGCAATGCTGGGCTTACCACATGGCTGCTACATTCCAAGAATTCTATCTCACCCAGCACCATGTCTGGTTATCAGACTAGCACGTTTACCATTACCATAGGTGCTATGTGTCAGGAATCCTTACAGTTCATGCTGCTGTGTGGCCTTGCTTTAACATATGCACTCTATCTGTATGATGCTATGCTATTCTTTTTTGGTTGGTTGGTTTTTGTGGGAACTTGGAAAGAGTTTTATTAGTGTTTAAAAGAATAAACCCAACTTAAAAGCTGTAAAATCTTTCCAGCTCCCCAGAGGACTGAGAGAGAGAAGAGGAAGACAAAAAGTTATGGCTTCTGAATTGGGCATGGAAGAAAGCCAGTGGTTCTCAGTCTGTGGGTCATGACCACCAAATGCAATGTAAACACTTGTAAATGTTTACATTAATATTTATAACAGTAGCAACATTGTAGTATGGTTGAGATCACCACAGCATGAGGAACTGTGTTAAAGGGTCACAGCATTAGGTAAGTTGAGGACCACTTAGACTAAGCAATTCAAAGATATGCCTGAACCATCCTGTCTTACCTTCCTGTCTCCTTTGTCATTCTCCCCATCCTCTGGAATAGATCTCCTCCTAAAAGCATACAATACAAAACAACTAATCCAGAGCTCACATAGTCAACCACTTCCCTTAGGAGACTGTCATATTTCACTCCAGAACACTACACACCAGCCATTACTACCCTGCGGCCAAACACCAGCTAGTACAATGTGGTTTCTAAGCAATGAGGCCAATTAAAATTTTTAAATGGCTATCTCCTTCTGAAGAAACACTTCTATGATCCAGCTCCTCATCTACCCACTGACTACTCAATGGACAGAGTGAGTATCCTTGTGTGGCTCCCAAACCACAGCATGCCCACTCCTTTACTATAAGTGATAGACTACCTTTCCATTAGCAACTATCTCATGATCTGTTGGTATTACAATACACCTCAAGCTTTACATTAACATATATTTTTGAAATGCCATTATGTTCAGGAAGCATGTCCATATAATCAATACTATTCATTTTAACCAGTCTCTTTAAGGCTTTGACTATTGTTGATTGGACTTTCAAAGGGTAGCCCTGGAACATTTTCCTAACCATGTCAAGAATCTTTGTCACCATCTTGTAATGTGTTTCCTTCTCACAGGAGCAGGTGAGGCACCTATCCTTAAGAGGAGGAAGACCAAGAACATAGAGACACACAATATACAGCAATGCAAAGGACGCATGGTTTGCCAAGAAATAAAATTTTAACAATTAAAAATTATTTTCTTGTATTTTTATAAGAAATTTTGCTTGCTCAATAATTACATACATGAGTAAAAATAATAAAATAATAATAATCATGAAAATAAATAAGAAGGAGGAGAAAAGAAGAAGAGCAAGAACAAGTAGTAAAAGAAACAGAATCACTGTCTTTGTGAGCCCTCATAAGATAAAGGACAGCTATAGTTTGATGTCTGTCAGGTTTAAGGGAGATAATGAGATCAGAATACCCTTCTACCTTCGCTACTGCAGCTATCTGACAGTTCCTAGAAAGCATTGATTTGCAAGGACCTTCAGACAATGCACCCCTACTCCATGTGTATGCTAACATGCTTGGTTAGCTCAACATCATAAAAGTGGCTGGACTAAGTTTAAATACAGAGAAATGGATGAGGATTTATCTGAAAATGCAAATATTATCTGAAGGCACTGTGACAGTAATTTGATAGGAAACAAATGGTAACTAAATCTTCTTTGCCTACTCTTTGATTCTAGATGCCTGAAAATGGGCTTTTCCCTGTAACCAGGAGAATGAAAGCACAGTCAAGCCCAAAGAAGAAATATATACCTAGGGTTGACACTCAGGCAGCCTAGTACAGGATGAGACCCAAGAAAATTTTAAACCATAGCTTCTCTCCCAGGCAGTCTGCCGAAATGAAACATTGCCATTCCTCCATATTTAACTTCTTTCCTCATTTAAGCAAATCGTGTTCGTGAGAAAGTGGTTTATTTGCTTCGATGGCATGTGCATCGGATGCCTGGTCTATCTCAATTCAGACACACATTTTTTTAAATGGTAGAAACATATGGCTAGAATTTCTGTAGAGCTGTTTGGGAAATTTCTTATGGATCAAATCCTTAGTCCTGACATGCCAGCCAGGCTCAGAGATTTTTAAAACTGCGGCAAAGCCTTTTACAAAGCTCGTTTATAGCAGGAATTGGCTCTGGAAGTGTTTATAAGCTCTTTGGTGTTGTCTATAATTACTTTCTCAGCTGAAGTGGTGGTAAAAAGGGAGTTGAAAAAACCCTGAATAAATAAATAAAGATGTCTTATGGGGAATCGCTTCTACCTCTCCAGTCTGGGATTTTCTTCTCCACTCCACCCAACTATAATTGAAAAAAATAAGTGCCTGAGTTCTATCAGAGATATTAAAAAGAATTATTGCTGGGCTTTGTTACATGGTTCCCCAGGGCTTGAGGTTCAAATAGCCACTGTGTAAAGAGCAGTGTCCGGGGAAGAAACAGAGAGAAGTGGTAACTGACTTTCATCTCCATGGTTATCCAGACACACTTGAGAACACCACTTTTATTTTACCTGGGAGAATATAAAAAAATATGTGAATGTTGTATGAGCAAGACCAGTGGAGGGTCCTTGAAAGCAAAATTGCTATTCAGATTCTTTCTGAGATAATATTCCAAAGCCTACACTGTGTCATGTGCTCTGAGCCTCTTGGTGGAGTTGTGTGTAATCAGACTCTGGGCTGTGAACTCCAGGGAGCTACACATGAGATGTGAGTAAAAAATCAACAGCTGCCATCAGTGAAGACTATAGAGTGATGGCAGTTTTTTCTCCCATTCTGTTCTCACATTTCATTTTTCTGGATCCCTGCTGTCCCTCACAGCTCCACAGTCTCTTGTTTGCCTTTTCTCTAGACCATGCCTGCTAAAAGAAGTAGAAACACCAAGGACCACTCACAGCAAATGGCAGACAGCATAAGCCTGTGGTGACCTACCATACACATTGCACCAAGAAGCAGCTGTGCTCAGATAACAGTGACATGGTGCCTTCCCATTTGTTCCTCTGTGATGCTTATGACAACGTGGTTAATGTCTTTAATAAGGCAACTGTGTGTTGACCCAGTCTCTGTATCCCCAAGTTTCACATACATGGGTCAGTCAAAGTAGGACAGATTGAAAATATTTGAGGGAAAAACAACATTTGAAGGGAACATGTATAGGCTTTTTTTTCTTATCATTATTATAATCACAATACAATGTAACAAGTGTCCCTGCTGCACTCACCCTGCAGGAGGTTATAAGTAACCTGCAGGTGAGGATGTAAAGCATCCAGAAGGATTGTGAAGGTTGTAAGAAAACACCGTCCCCTTTTGTGTAGGAGACTAGGGCATTCCTAGACTCGGGCATCTGCGAGCATTGTGGGACTAGTCTCTTGAGGACACCAAAGGACAACTCTACATATATGTGTAAGGATGCATGTTATAAGCAAACATTTTAGATGTTTTTAAATATTAAAAAAAATAAACAGCACACATAATGCCCATTCCTTTGACATCCTATTTTGGTAGGGTATTGATTATCCACACATTTCCCTGTGTCCACATGGGGAAAAAAATCTGGACAGTTCATGACTGGTGATGAGAGCAAGGCATGCTTCTCAGATCATACCATTTGGGTTTTGCTTTATCTTAACCATGTATATTAATAACCACATGTTAACAAAACATAAAGAAAAACAATTTTGTCAGCCATCTAATCTAGTGTCATCCCCAAAGAAACATATTTAGAATGCAAAACAATTGATGAGAGAAGGCTACTGTTTTGTTCATATTTCATAACTGCATATACACAGCACTTATGACCACTTTACTCTGTACGATATTTACTTCAAAACTCTCTCCTCTCTCTCTAAACTTATAAGTCCACTCTCAAGTATAGGCTTCTGCACCCTCACTCTTTCTCCAGATTGTTTATAGATAATAAAGAGCCTTGTTGTAGGTACAGAACCCCACTCACAGTTCCAAGGGAAACAAACTAGACCAACCCAGACACCTCTGAAATAGGTCAGGGAGGAGACAGCTGAGGCACCACCATGCTGTTAATTATCCCTCACCTTCATTTCGCAACACATGTTGACCTATCAGGATAACTTAGAGACTAAGCTAGAATGAGAACATCAGGACACAATCTACTTCATCTTCACATAGGAAACAAAAGAGCCTTGTGCTGATCACTGTGACTTAAACTGCTGTATGACAAAATTGGCAAGATGCAATCTTACAGATAGAAAGATGACATATATGATCAGAACCTTATAACTCTCTGACCAACCCCACCCTCTAGGAGCAGAAGAAGGGCTAGAGAATGAGTTAGCAGCCCATCATACCCACATGATAAAGCCTTCATAAGAATGCCTAGAGTGTGATTCATCGGTGTCCACTGCTGTTAAATGCCTGGGGCTCTACTACTGAGGAGCATCTCCAGCCTCAGCTGTCACCATTGCTTACCATTTCCATCTTTCTAGAACGAGCTCTGAAGACCACAAGGGGCACTGTCCCTTCACCTTGATTCTACAGTATCCTGATTAGCTGGCCTGAAGTGGACCTTCCCTTAGAAGTGACTAGGTTGGCAGTGATGACCAGCTGACTGTTCCTGCCTTTTCTTCCTGATCCATGTGTCAAGTGGAGTGCAAATTTGTTCTCTTGCTTCCTATAGATTTGGTAGCTACAAAAGATAAAGAGTGGAGCAGATACTGAGAACTTTGTCTTTATTATATTGTACCAGTAGCTGCCAACTTGTGGGGAAAAGAGGAGGCCTGAAACTATTACATTTATATGTCAGATGCCATATCAGCTGGATGTGGTGACAGCTACCAGTACTTCAGTCTCCACTACTCACAGGTGCTGGTCCAGAGCATCACTTGAGATTGGGTTCAAGATCAACTTGGAGAATACACAGCATTCCCCCTCACTCTATCCCCCCAAAAGGTATTCATCTAACTTTTGCCTTGCAAGCACCTAAACTTGTTTCAATAAAATACTTGAAAGTAAGATTTAAAAAAAAAAATGTACTGTTCAAAGAACTTCTGGTTCAGTCAACAAGAATATAACCCAAATGTGGAGAAGTTGGTGGCCTAACTCTGTGTCAAAAGAAACTCCCTCACTGAGGGCTCTCAAACCTCAACCTACGTGTCTCATTGCCAGACTCTCTGCTGTGTGTTATCATGCCCTTCGTTAACTAATAAGCCAATAAATATGGGTCTCTAAGTTCTGTGAGCTATTACATCAAGTGATTAAGGCCTCCCAAGAAGGAGCTGCGGAACTCTTTAACTGATGGCCAATCCACAAAGGGGTTTGTATGTGTGGGAGAACTGACCAGTAAAGAAAACTTCACAGTTTGGTAACCAGAGGGTTAAACATAAGAATAAACTGTTTAATTTCTTTTTCCTATGATGTACACACACACACACACACACACACACACACACACACACACACACACACACACACACCACAAATATTAAAGGAAAGAAAAGGCATTTAAACTCAAATTTAGTCTTTGTAGACCTGGAAGGCTCTGCTTATGTTTGGACAATGTCCCTGTTGGCTTCCTCTCTTCCCATGGTGGGATCCTAAATCTTGAAAAATTGAACTGACAAAGAAAACATATATATGTTCTGATTCTCTCTGATCATCTCTATGGATGACTTTTTATTTATTATTAAGCACATTGATACTATAATCTCCTAGGATATGTATGTGAATGTTTGTGTGTGCACATGTACAGGCAAGCATCTCTCTCTCTCTCTCCCTCCCTCTCCCCCTCTCTATCTGTCTGCCTATCTGTGTGTGTGTGTGTGTGTATTTAGTTATTTAAAGAAAACATTAACAACACTATTTACACTGTTCAATCTTAGATAGGAAGACTTTGCTTATCAAGATGGCATGCCTGTGTCCTGTGGCCTTTATTGCCTCATGCAATTAAAAATTAATGTCACAAACATTATAACTTTATAATTAACATTGTCTTTTATTCTATGATTACAATCCAACATTCTGTTTTTTATCTAGTTCCCCATACAATCCACTAAAGAGAAAAAAGATCTTGTCCAGAAGACATGGGTGTCTGCTTTATTCTTTGCTTCAGATTAATTCATTGACATTCTGATTTTATACATCAGTCTCTGGAAGACTGGCTAATGTGAGTGTGCCCATGAGAAATCATTTTTACATTTAACAATGAAAAAATACAAAGGCCAAAAACTGGACTCTGGACTAATAAATTCTCACTTATGAAACCATTTGTATCAAGATATAAGCCACTTTCTAATATATTATTTTCAGTGATACATATCTTAGCCTTTAAAAAATACATAACTTCTTTATATTTTCTGGGTATTAAGCCACTGTCAATATACAGCTGTCAAAGACCCCCTCCCACTCCATAGTTTCCTCTTTATGCTATTGTGTAGTGCCAGAGAGAACCACCACAAACACGATAAAGAGACAACAAACACAAAAAAAACCTAAAATATTACTCTAAAAAAAAAATCAAGCCATATGACTAAACAAAATAAATTAAATTTAAATTAAAAAAATCAACAAATTATAGGACTAGGCCATAGGCCAATCAACATAAAAATAGCATAAGCCTATATATGATTATTTAAAACAAAATAAAGATAAACCTCTAAACTAGACCAAAAAGTCCAGCCCCAAAACCTATTAAAACACTATTGTTTCTTTAGCTGCACAGCTTCCTAGTTTTATGAAGTCCTGCTTGTTACTTCTTGTCCTAAGTTCTTGGACAAATGGAGTTCTATTCAAAAAGTTCTTTCTTGCACCTATACTACATAGGGTACTGCCCAGTGTTTCAGGTTTGACATTGAAATCTTTGTACTACTTGGAGTTAGTTATTGTGAAAGGTGATAGTGTTCCAATTTCATTCTTCTGCATGTGGACATGTAATTTTCCTAGCAGGACAGATGTCACATTTTTTTCAGTGCACACTTTTTGACTGGATCTAACCCAAAAGCTTTTACCTGAGGAGCAGGTTTCATGTTACCAGATAACAACATGCAAGCTTCCAAGGAGGGGAGTAATCAACAATCACTCACAGCTATGGCACCTATGAACCACAACCCCAACCGGCATGGCACTAAGACTGCAGTTGCGGCACACCTACCTTGGCAGTAACCAAGTTTGAGGAAACACATGCACATGACCTGAGGAAAGTAGCTCCAGAGGCTAATCTGGCACCTATGCCTTCACCAGTGCCCAACACGCCAGCATAATTCATCTAATAGGGAAACAGTGGTTGTGAGGAGCAATAAACCTCTGTCTCACTGCTAGCATCAAGGCAGGATCAATCAGCACAGAAGAAATAGATTTTCGAGGAAAGAGTTGCCTAGGAACATGCCAGCAGAGGGAGCCAGTGAGAGCAGAGAGAGAAAAAGAGAGAAGGAGGGAGGGAGGGAGGGAGGGAGGGAGGGAGGGAGAGAGGGAGGGAGGAAGGAGAACAAAGGACAAACAAGAGAGGCCCAGAGGCCATGCTGCTCTTAGTAATTCAAGCCATAGCAGACAGATGAGAGACCCCAAAGTCGGTCCTTTCCTTTGCTTTTGTTCCTTGGAACTTTCTACTTCTGTAATGAAGCACCCAGACTTGAACTTGAGAGAATTCTAGAGCAGAAGTTCACAGCCTGCGATGACTTTTCCACTAGGGAACATCTCTCAACATTTTTCAATTCTCATTTCTGAGGACAGGGGTCGCCATTATTATTTAAGGAGCAGAGAATAGGAGTGTGGTTAAACATTCCACAGTGCTCACCCCACACAGGAACTACTCCCGACTGCCCCCCACAAAAAAGGGACTAACTGAGAAAATGTGCCTTGGAACAACCCTTTTAAAAATAGTTTCTTCGAATTGCTTCTCGGCCTTTTGGCTAAGATCATATGTAGTATCTGTTTTTAATCAGTTTAATATCGGATACGTTCTCTATCTGAGGACTATATATTAAATGGTTTTTTGGGACTAGGGGTTGGAATAGGAGCTTGCTCTGTCCACTCTGCGCATTGATCAGGTATTACAGTACCTCCAGCAACAGTGCACCAGGAAAAAAAAAAAAAAAAAAAAAAAAAAAGTTTCTTCCTTTACACTTACGCTTAGAAAGTGTTTTTTTTTAAGTGTTGTTTCATATTACCCTCCATTGCTATGATTTAATATTTATTATACATTTTATTATTCATAGAAATTTCTAGTAACAAGAAAGCCATGTTAATTAATGATGAAGAAATCAGGAAAGTTACTAAATTTATAAAGCAGGTCACAGTGTCTTCATGACTATGATTAACAAACATCACAAGGGAATCTGGCAAATGTTTTGCCACCTTACTCGATTAAACCCACTCTCCTGTGAAGGTGAACTAGAGAGCGTGGAAATCCATATTCCCTCTAAGGAGTGAGGCAAATGTTGATAAATTCACCTGGCACTGAATAAATATATGAAACCTGCTTACTACGAAGTTGGTAAACTACAGAACACCGTACACACTTGGTCAAAATTGACAAATTGAGATGCGATTAATAAGGAGTGATCATGAAGGTGGACTCAGCGCAGTGGTCATCGGTTTATAGGAGAGGGGTGGAAGATATTTCACCAATGGGATTCTTAGGGGTGGAATGAGTACAGCAAAAAACACACCCAAATTATCCCCTGAACAGGAAGAAATGCTCTTGGCTCTGTTCTTTTCAGATGGCCTTGTCATGGGACACCCTCTGCCCTTTATTGTTGCCAGCATTGTGGGGTACATAAAGCTTCCTAAGATTCTGCGAGGCAGATGAGTTCCTTCCTCATCTCACCATATTAGCCCAGATTCTACAGGACATAATAAACATGATTAGGAAAGACAGATGAGATGAGCCTGTCAATGCAAAATGTGTCCCTCTGTTTCAAATTCTTGTCCCCAAGGACCGGTTCTCATCTGGAAATGTCACTGTCATCTTATAAATTTCAGAGAGCTTGTAACAAATAGCACTCACTCAGTCCCCCTCCCCCACACTCCTCTCCATGAATTAAGCCCTTCTTGTGGAGAACTCAGATTCCTTTTCTGAGCATACCCTGAGTCGAAGATTAATTCATTCTGTCAGTGACCTGGGAAGAAGGAAAAATAAGACATTTTCTGCTCAGTCACTGCAGCTTCTATTCTGACTGCAGAGCAAACTGCAACTCCAGCAGTTCCCTGGAATTTCAAATGGCAACATTTTGCAGGTTTTCGCTTGCCAGCAAATTATCACCATGACTCTTTTAAGGACTTCTATCTCCTGTCTCCTGCCCCTTAGACCTTCATACCCTCGGGTCCCATCTTTCTTCCATGCATCTCTTACTTGAATGTAATGTCTTTAAGTCTAAGCATATTCACTTCCCCAGGGTTTATGGGTTAAACTGTTGCACATAAAACTGATTATATACAAAATAGCCAAGAGAGGAAAAATGAATGACATGGATACAGAATGTCACTTTTATATAAAAAGCAGCAAAGACCAATGCCATGAATAGAAAAAAAAGTAAACAAAAAAAAAAAAAGAGGTAGAAGAAATATAACTAAAGAATTTTCTGGGCCCATCTATAAAACAAGATGTACTAAATACACATGTGGTAATATATATTTAATAAAGTCTGTTTAAAAATCAGAGGACAGAGCCACCCACAGATTTTGCTATAAAAATCAGAGAGTAGTGACTCATGCCTTTAATTCCAGCCCTCAGGAGGCAGAGATCCTTGGATCTCTGTAAGTTCAAGGCTAAAAAGAACCAGGTGGTAGTGGCTCACACCTTTAATCCTAGCACTGAGAAAATCGAAAGAGGAAGTGAGATAGCTGGGCAGAGAAAAAGGAGGCAGAAGTTTAGCCCTTCACCTGAAACCCCTTCCCTTTCTGGCTGAGGACTGAGAGCAATTCAGTGTGAGGATTGAGGAAGACAGGCCTGAGAAGTTGGCAGGGTGAGAACTGGCTGTGGCTTGTTTCTCTTTCTCTTTGATCTTTCAGCTTTTCGTCAATATTTGTCTCTAGGTTTTTATTATAAGACCAAGTAAAATTCCTATAATACATACACACACACAAATGTTGAATAATCACAAGTGGATGGTCATAGTTCAGTGAGAGATGATGTTATCATATAGCCAAAGGTTGGCAAGTTTTACATAAAGAAGCCAAGTTATAAATGTCTTAGGATTTGAGTTAATAAGGTCTCTTTTTCAGTCACTCAGCTCTGTGTCATAAGACAGAGCTTTAATAGAGAAAATGGAAATGAATGAGTGTATTAGTTATTTTTCTGTCATTGTAATAAATTACCATGACCAAAAGCAAGTTATAGAATAAAGAGTTTATTCTGGCTTGAGGGTCTGGAGGAGAGTCTATAATTGTAGGATTGGCAGGTATGGCCAAAGGAGCATGAAGCAGGGGGGGGGGTCACATGTCATCCCCTCACAGGAAGCAGAGAGAACAGAAAATGGGGCAGGACCCCAAATTCTCCAAGCCCGCCCCCAGTGATGCTGTTCTCTCATCAATGCACCACCTCCTCGTAAAGTTCCATGACTTTTCCAAACTGTGTCTCCAACTGGGGACCAAGGGTTCACAACATGAGCCAATAGAAAA
Organism: Sigmodon hispidus; assembly: GCA_004025045.1. Classification (NCBI taxonomy): domain Eukaryota; kingdom Metazoa; phylum Chordata; class Mammalia; order Rodentia; family Cricetidae; genus Sigmodon; species Sigmodon hispidus. The sequence continues at coordinate 90,304 of PVIH01005339.1, forward strand.
CATTTTTCATTTGAACTACCACAATAAGGATGGTTGGGTTTTAATTTACATTTATATGGATGTTAAAATTCAGATTTTAAGTGATTTTCACATCTCATAAAGCACTTTTGTTTTTGTTTTGTTTCAGAAATTGAAACTTACTCTTAACTCCATGGCATGCACAAAAGGCCAGAGGAGAAACACACCTGCCACAGTTCACTGTAGACTGCTGAAAATTAGACATACTTTACTTGTGAAATTATTCTCAGAATACTTCATTGAGAATCACATTTTAGTAATCCCCAGTCTTCCTCCTGTTGTTACTGAAGCCACTTTCTGATCAGTAATGTAACAGTTTATATGCAGGGCTTCCTTCTGGTAAATTAGTGCAAAGAAGAAAACGAAGGGATGAGTATCAAGAGCAGAGTTCTCTCTCATGCTACACTAATTAGTTAGTTTTCAGATATAAATTAGTCTCATGTTTGCCCTTGAGCCCCCAAGTTCCTATAACCATTCAAGTTTCTGCCGTCTCAAAGCTGAAGAAACAACAGAAACAGAGGTAAGGCCAATGATTAAATCTAAAGACCAGAGACAATCAACCAACATCATTATTGTAGATCCTAGCACACCACATCATTATCAGCTCAAAAGAAGATCAAATTAAGAACAGCAGGAGCCGAATCAATCAATTGCTAGACTGGTCAATGGTCATAAATTGGGACCATAAAATTTTAGAATTCCCAAACAACTACACAGATGTACAGAGAGACAAAATGTGCCAAGGATGTACCTAAGGGTAAATTCTATCTGCCATTTGCTCAGGACAGAAAGAGTAGAAAAAATAAATACCTAATAAGAACATAGCTGATGATAGAAATATACAAGGGTGAATCTTGCAAAGCTATCAGAAGCTTAACTATGCCCAAAAGGGACAGATAATAAATAAAAAATGAACTTAGTCTGTGCCAAACTCTGAGAATTTTGGCCAGTCAAACATCAGATAATTTGAAGCTCTTAATTTCCCAGACCACACTAGATAAATGATAAAGATAGATCCATTACTAATTTTCTCTCATTCTTGTCTTCCCAAAACGTTGGGCCAAATTTATCTGAGTCTTGTTTTTTAACATGAAGCTTCAGTTACTTTCAGTCAAATAAATTTCCAATGT
>PVIH01005339.1:91551-125704 GCA_004025045.1 Sigmodon hispidus
AAAAAAAAAAAAAAAAAAAAAAAAAAAAAAAAAAAAAAAAAAAAAAAAAAAAAAAAGCTGCTCTACTTCCTGTGCAGTGAGTAAAGGAAACAACCAGAATATAGGAGAAATTCGGCAGAAATCAGGCTTTCCTCCAACCAAAATAATTAATTTTAGAATGGAACCATCAAAAATAAAGGTAGAAGTAAACATCTGCCTCAGGAGCCCTACTCACACCGCCTCTCTGAGGCATCTATAGGTACAGAGAGAGAGAGGGAGAGAGAGAGCACACTCTGCCACAGAACTCTAGATCTGTGAAGCATACTTCTCTTATAAAAAGAAGGAAGCCATAGTGAAGAAGAATAAAACCAAGTCTATACAGTGATGTGTAGTGAGAATCAGGCATTATTCGCCTTGACCTAGAGGTGTGGTTTTAGGTCTTGAGGACCCGTGTACAGGGCGTGGCCAAGCCAATCTAAGACCCAGTGCATGCCCTTCTTCCTTCCTGATTGTTAGCTGAGCTCCTGGAAAGAGGATCTGAACCGTTGTGGCAGAGTGGACCAGTCCAACTTTCTAAGAATTGCCCTAAGGTTCAATCTTTGTATTAGTGAGTGTTTCATATAAACCCTTAATAAATATTAATCCTTTATGTAATCAGTTGCTAGTAAATAATTCCTACTTTAGCAATGTTTTAAACATACATAATGACTCTAAACAATGTTCAGAGAAGGCTACGTAAGCTGCATAGCTTGGAACAAAACAAAGATCAGATCTCAACATGAGGAACTGGTATTGCTCTTCCAATTGCAGCTTCTAACCCATCAACATTTTGACAAACTTCATCAAGATACCCAGTCACCAAACGTCTCTGTTCCTTGATATCATCAAGAACTGGTTTCTGCTCTCCCAAACTCACCTGAAAATCAACCAGTATAAATTAACCTAAACCTCAAAGAGGTCACTCTCTCTTAGTCTTACCCATGTGTGTTTCTCTGGTGGCCACTACCCTCACTATTACAATATTAGCAGTCCACGCAGTGTCCTCAAGAAAGCCAGAGAAGCCTCAAAAGTCAAAGGAGATGGTAGCTAAGCTAAACACAGCACAAATAAATAGAAGCTAGTCCCAATGTTTATCTGACAAAATGATACCACTCATGGATGTTTAGCAGGGGCAGATAGTAGATATAAGGTGTCTTTAACAGAAAATCCAGGGCACATACTCATCAGTGCCTCTGCACAGAAAGGAGATACACTCTCAGCTCTGTTTGAGTGCTCTGCTCTGCTGAACATCATTTGGCACAGCACCAGGACAGACAGAATCCGCACAGGAATGCACAAACCTGGAGAACAACCAAGAACACACTCTTGGTTAATTCAAGCACTAAACACACCTGGAGTAACAGCAGCATAAAGCTATAGAGGCCTTCATGGTAGTGGTACTCAGAAGGCCTCCTTCCCAAGCACAGCCCACCAAGGAAGAAACCTCTCTTACAAATTTACTGGACTGCCCATACTGCTTTCTTATCTCATCTCTAAGAGCAGAAATGACTCAAATACACCTGCATCACTGAAGGCCACCACAGCATGGGCAACAGATCACCACAGCTGGAAACCTGAAGCACACTAGTCTACAGCAATTTAAGAGATTGGAGAGCATCTTTTCCAGATTGCCAGTGGGCGTAAGTCCCTTAGCTCATCTGACCAAGCTATTTTTCTTGAAATTGGGGTAGATGTTAACTTCATCTTTGATTTCTAGGTGCATAAAAAGGAATCTTAAAGATTCAATATGTTGCACTGAATCTCCAAACAAGTTTTTGCTTTTACAACACATTGAATTTCATACATGCCTTCCAGAAAACAAACAAAAAGTCCCTATATAAAGGTGTTCACATGCTACTGTTTCAACTCTGAGGTTTCCTCTCTTAGCATCATCTCCTGCAGGGCTCTAGACCGATGGTCTAGCCACGCTGACATACAGTTCCCTCAGTATTGCCTGAGTAGGAGTGTATTGCCTCTCCTCCCTCCTGGTGGACAGTGTTCTTCAAACATCTTATCTGTTACCTCAGAAACACCTTCCCTGCCCCAACCTCCCTCAGGCCAAATCAGAGGACTAGCTCTGACTCCCATTCTGAACAAAGATACTATGCTCTGTGAAGCTAGTGTTGTGAAATATACTTTTCCAGACACACACACACACACACACACACACACACACACACACATATTTTCCCAAGAATAAGAAGGCTACAACATACCAAAATATAAAAAGCAAAATAGTCCAACTTGGTGAACCAATGAGTTTTAGTATCAATACTAACATGGGTGAGGGGTTACTTAGAACAATAGAAGTAACTCAAAGAATGCTTTATTACCAAAGCCCATGCCAGCATGGGTACCATTCAGCAGAGCTGAGAACCTGGAGCACACTGCACAGCCTGTAAGAAGCTGAACAGGTTGGAGATTGTGTTTTCCTAGTGGCTCAGTTGGTTTGAGCCTCTTTCAAGCTGCTTGGTTGGTCTCTGCTTCCTAAGGGTCTTCTAGTCTTGGGCGCAGCCTGTCCTGTCTGAGAGTGACTCTCAGCAGTCTTTACAGCCTGCTCTGAGGAGGAATGGGCCTGGGGAGTCTGGCTGGTTTCAGGGACTCCCTGAAGCTGTTTTGAGTTGTTTTCTTTTGATCTTAAGGAGTTTCCCTAGAATGGAATATTTCAATCTCCAAAGTGGGAAATTCTCACTTCAAGGGCTCCACATTAAAATTCACTTGGCCACCTAGTGCGCAGAACCCAGTTTGCAGTGGTTCTTATTGAATTGCTCTGGAACCAGCACTTGGAGGCTAAACAGGGGAATGGTGAGATCAAAGCTACATAGCAAATTTGACATTGTTCTGAACTACATGATGAAACACAATCTCATAAAAATGAATAAATAAATAAGTTTTTCATTTTATTTTCATAATTATATCTCATTTTACTCTGATATTGTATATAAAATTAGTAGGTACCAGATTTTCTGGATAGGTGAAAGATGGAAAATTGGGATAGTGGGCATCTTACATCAGTTAGGGTGGCTTCTAGATCATTGGGTTAAAAAAGGCTTTATACTAAATCTAAGCTTAGTGAAAATGTCAGCTACGCCTTATTTCTCAGAGGGTTTGTTACACTTCATATTGTTCCACAAATAGCAGAACGGTGACAGTGTCACATGATCAGCCTACTATTGACTAACAGAGGAAATGGCCAGCAATGGCGGTCTGTATGAACAACAGACACTGGTGGGCACCCTCACACTGAGATATGTTTTCAGCAAGTGTTGTATGCCTCTGCCAATCATCCCCACTCATCCTTTCTCTATCCTGCTTCCTAAATAGAGACCAGAGTGTATGCTGTTTGTGAGCATGGTGTGGGCTCCCTGGCTGTGATGAGCTTTGACCATTGGACACCCTCCAGAAAATGTGATTAAGGAAGCAACATCAGGATTTTCCTGGATATGTGCCTGACAGGTTGCCTGGAGCTGACCCTGTTCCCTGATTAAAACTTATTCTGCTTGCATTCTAAAAGCTCTAGTGACAGAGCTCAGAAGCACTATCCACTGCTTCTCTTCACCCACACTTGAATAAATTGTCCCTTTAAGAAATAACTTCATTAAACTATATTATTTTATAGCAATGCAATAATGTCAACATCACAGACATGCATACACTAGGCAGGTATCTCCATACACAGAGTAAGAAGGTGCTCCTACAACAGAGAAGGATGCAAATGCCCAGAGACAGCATAAATAGGCTCCATATCCACTTCATCTTCTACATTAGCTTCCAACTCATAGTCTGTCTTTACAAATTGGTACTCTAGTTTGACCAGTGGGACTGTCCTGTTTCCCTTGCTAGAAAATTTAAACTCAAAATTTGTTATCTGAAAGTCAGTGAGACAAAAGCAGTCAGGCATTTAGAAAGAGGCCCAGTCAGGTGAAAGCACAAAGCATGAAAGAGTGTGGTCCACCCTTTCTTTCTGGTGCTGGCTATATTGCTATTCTGGGTCTCCACACCTAATGAAATTCATGCTCCTCTGGCACTTATTTAAAAATATCAAAGACACTTCTGTTCATCAGTTCTTCAGTGATGTAAGAACCCCCCAAAACACAATTAGCTACAAAGATGAAATAAAAAAAAATGATGAAACCACAATCGTTCCCCGAAAATGCACACCCTTAATGTAACAGGGCCTGTCCCTGAGTGTTTCGGTGACTTTGTGACTCCTGTGCTAAGCTATCAAGCATAAAAAGCTTCATCAGACTAAAACACTTCTTGGGGGGATGGAGACTGTTCAGAACGAGTAAGCCTCTCCCCAGAGTCCAGCATGGGTAATAGGGCCTTAGGGATCAGCAAGACAGCGGGGAGCACTGCAGGCTGACCCCTCCCACGCAAGAAAACCCATAAAACAACCCAAGAGAAAGGACAGATCCAGATCCCTCTGAGAAGGCAGGTGGTGACGGAGCAATCAAAAACTATTGAGGAAGAAAAGGAAGAGAAATTAGGGTAAGTAGGCCTCTAGCCCTTGAGCAAGAAGAAGGGTAAAGCACACCCTAATTCTATTTCAGTCAGACCCCTTTTAAGCTTTCCCAACTCTCCAATTCACTGTCTTCAATAGCCTTTTCATCTCCCAGGGTCCAGCTCAAACGCCTTCTCCTCTGCAGAGGCTTTCTACTCCCAGAAAGAATTAAATGTTCTTTTCTCTACACGCTTAAAGCATGTCAGCCCTCTCTGGCTCCTTATATTTTGTAAGATATGTATGCCTTTGCCTCCCCCACATGGTTTGTGAGCTCACTAGTGGCAGGAATCTGCCTTGGGAATTTCTGAATAAAAGCAGGCCCTGAATCAAAGAAATTGAATGTATAAACATTCTCTGAGTTTATCAATGACAGACTTTTGATATCAAAAGGTCATTGGGTTTCTGTAGTAATTTGATTGCAATTAGACCCCGAAAGTTCATAAAGATTGGAACTATTGAGAGATATGGTCTTGTTGAGGTGGGTGGATCTTGTTGAAGGAAGGTGTCACTGTGGGGGAAAGCTTTGCTAAGTGTCACAGTCCACTTCCTGGTTGCTTTCTAATCAAGATGTAGCCAGCACCATGCATGTTCCCCACCATGGTGATAATGAATTGAACTTCTGAAACTGTAAGTGAGCCACCCAATGAAATGCTTTCCTTCTAAGAGTTGCCTTGGTTGTCATGGTGTCTCTGTACAGCAGTAGATATCCTCACTAAATAGCCTTCCTTTCCAACTCACCCCAGCTCTTCTATCACTGGTGAGAAAATAAAGGGATCTACAGGACAAGGGGAGCTGGTTTTAACCCCATCTTTCATGAATACTCCCAAAAGTGGAACCCAAGACAGGGTCTTATGGGAATAGGGAAGATGGTGGGTGATAGTAAAATGCAGAAATAAGCACCATCGACAAGCCATTTCCCTCTGGAGTCACTGGGGTCACTCTAAAGAAATTCACTGTAGACATTACTTCAGAGTGTCCTACAGGCAAGCAATAGAAAAATTAATCCACATGCTTACTAAATTAGCCACTGCTCAAAGACTGTGGGCTTTTTCCTTTACATTTTTAGATGTGTGCCTGTGTGGCTAGGAGTGTTTCTCCAGGTATCCTGTGAGAAACAGGAAGATATGCCACAGAACAGAAATCAAGTACTGAAAGGTGCAGCCAAAGTAGGCTAGGGCTGAACACAGCTGGTTGCCACAGCAACTACTTGAAAAAGGTGGGCCACCAGAGCAGGAGGCAATATCACACAGGAAGGGCCTGATACCCTCCCTCAACTTAAGATAATTTTTATCAGCTCTGATTTTTTATATACCCTGTTAGAGAATAAGCCACACTAATCCTAAGATTACAACTGTTCATTTGTTAGCAAAAACATTGGGTGATATAATTGAAATTTCCCAAAACCTCACCTTGCCGTGAGTACAATTACTGTAAACATTTGGTTTTTCTGTCACATGGACCCTTGAGAGTGTCACATTTCTTGCTATCAATGCCACCAACCCAAAGCCTACAAGTTGCCTGAATGGCATATTTCTTTTCCTCTCCCTATGTTGCATCGTTATCAGAAGTCAAAGAGAAATGGAAAGATGTTTTCCGTTCAGTCCACATTTTAAGCAGAGAGCATATGTACAGTCTACTCCACAGCTCAACCATGAAGACTATTCCTTCAGCTTTGGCCCTAGTTCTGTGGAACTTTCTTTTTTTCTCCCTTCTCCCAACCTCTACAACTACTGCAAACAACAAACTTTCATGCAAATGAACTCCAAAAAGCCAACTGCTCACAGCCCATCCTAGCAATGCACTAGATGTGCCCAGGCAAGTCTGAATTCCAACTGTGCCCACAAGAAGCCCAAGCTATATTCTCATTGCCAAGGCAACCATTTGAGAGTTTTCACATGCCAAGGATTCTCTGCATTGTGACTTAGAATTGTGAAGGCCCCAATGGTTTAGCAACAAAAACTCCAAGGCTTTTTGTTTAGTTTATCCCTCCAGATATAAAATAATCCTATTCAATGCCCTGACTTGCTTTGGTCCTGACATTCTGTCACTTTGCTTTGAAGGCACCGTTTTTGATTTTTTCTGTTGCTGCTGATCACACAGAGATGTATCTAACCTCCAAGACCCATGTGCCAAGACAAACTCAAAAGTACAATTTCATAGAGTACATTTTTAAATGACTAAGTTTTCCCCAAAATTATCTTAGTGGGCATACAACATCTATCTTTAATTATGCCTACAGGGGAAAAAAGTTATCTTTAAGAATGCTACCATTTGGTCCGACTATTTGAAGAACAGTGACTGGCGAAAGCCAAGAATGAAAGAAAACAGTAATAAGGTTACGGTATATTGACAGCTAAGATCTTGTGTGACATCTGTGGGTGGTTCTGTGGCTCCAAGATTAGACTGTTCTCATTTCAAAGGCACCATCCATGAACTCTGTCAATCAGCCACTCGCTTGTTGGTACTTAATGCATTTCCATCCACCCCATTCCCTCAAAACACATCTCTAAAGATGGTGCTAAAGAAACAGCACATAGATCACTCATGTGCATGTGCAAGACAGCATTGACTAACTTACAAACTGAGCTTGGATTTTTATCAGCATTTTCTTTGCCTCACGTCTACAGAAGAATTCAATTTATTATTCTCCTTGGACTTCAAGGGGAAAAAAATCAAAGTCTAGCAGAAAATAAAAGCTCTGGCTCAGACATTATTTTGTTTTCCTCATCTAAGTAAATATTTGCACTTGCTGGGGGAGTTTATGCTGATGTGTCTGCAAATTGGAAGCAGTTTTTCTATGAGACTGTAAGTTGCTGGGAACAAAAGACCACAAACCAAAATTCCCCTGTGCTCTCTTCCAAGTGACCTCCAGCCTGTTGTGCAGATGACATGTGAGAAGGAAGATGATTTGGTCTCCATGGAAGCTCGGTTTGTGGGCTCTGTCTTGGCCGATTGACAGCTGTGCTAAATGATGTTGAAATTACATGTAATAGATTTTAGATTATGACTATTGTCCTCTAGAGACTGAAGAGCCCCACACAGTGAGAGAGGACTCTAGTTACCTTCTTAAACCTCATTCCAGAATAAAAAGGCATGGGCTTTTCTTGTTATAACTTGACCTCCTTGTTTATTGGAGGAAGTGGTGAGCACCAAAGGAACTCAGCTAATTTGAAACCACAGGTGGAGCATAGCCACTGTCACCATCTCATAGAATGAAACCAACTGGACCATTTTTAATACAGTTCTAGATATGATCTTCCTCCAACTAAAAGCTAATAATTGCTCTCCAATGCTATAATAGTAAATTAACACAGAATTAGCCCAAACTGACATTTAAATTTTACCCTTTGCACAACTGGTACACTGATTTATTGGCAAACCTGGTTTGTGTTTTGTTCTGTTTGTATAAGGAAGGTTGGGGCTTGTGTGCTGGTGACTGGGAAAGGAGGGAGCAATAGAAATGATGCAGGTGTCAGCCCCAGGGAAGTGGAGCAAATAAGCAGGAACCAACCTGAGCCTTAAAGTGGGTTTTCTCTGTCAGAGTACAATACAAAGTAGGTCACATAATGTTTTGTTTGGGCTTTTGCTTTTCATTTGGAGTACTGTTGGTGTGTTTGTTTATAGTCAAACCCTCTGCTCAGATGATTTAACCATCTAGTCAGGAAACAATCATTCTACAAATCACCTGGATAGAAAAGTCAGAAGGGGGCAGAAGGAGAAGATAATTGAAGAGGATCTTTATATGTCACCAAAATAGAAAATAGCATTTCATGTTTATCTGCTCCAGTGTATTTGACCACCACCCAAAAATAAAGGGCCAGTCTCATGGAAAAGACAAGCTCCCTCTCTCAAGAAAACATGCCAGTTTATAGACAAGTATGGGGACTATTTCCAAAAAGACACTTCGAGAACCCCGGGCCAAACAAACAAGACTGTTCATCATGCCACCCAGCCATACCCTGGACTAGCAACAGCATCCTGCTGTGTCTGTGGTCTCCAGTACCCAGGCGACTCAACTTGTGTGCACATTAAAATTTGTACTGAGCTCAGATGGCCGTGCCTTACCTATAAACATGTTGAGAGAGGCCCAAATGTACAACTTACAGCAAAGACTTCTGTGGAGAAGGTAACAATGCTACCTTCATTTCTTGTTTTTCCCTACTAAAATATAGGAGCATATTTTGCATAAGAAGTAAATGAAAAACCGAAGAGCATACATGCATCTGGTTAGCATTTACAATAAGAACTGCAGGACAGATCAATCAGAAAACAGTCTATCAGGCTACTTATAAAGCCTGAGATCAAAGAAAGAATACAAGGGATTCAGAGATAGACTCATGTCCCCAAAGTACATGCTAGTGAGGTTTTGACATAGCACTTTAATGTTCTATTTATTAAACTTTTTAAAAGGAAATCAACAATGACACAAAGAGGAAAGAAAAATCCTGAAACCTAAAGCAACAAAAACAAATGAACCAATTATATTTCAAATGAATACCATAAACACAGTGAAGGAGAAAATAGAGTAAAGTATTGATCCAAGTAATTTATTGGCTTGGCATTTAAATGGCCCCGTCACTGAGAGACTGAGAATGGAAGGAGAAACTAATAAATCTGAATTCTCACCCCCCCCCCATGTGTGCATGTGTATGTGTGTGTGTGTGTGTGTGTGTGTGTGTGTGTGTGAGAGAGAGAGAGAGAGAGAGAGAGAGAGAGAGAGAGAGAGAGAGCATGCAAGTTCACACAGATAACAAATTCAAAAGAAAGTGTCCAGCCAGCAAGAAATGATGAAGGCGCATAAAGCTGAATATATAAGCTGATGAAACTAGAGTAGAGTTCATCAAATGAGAGAAATCAAATGAGAGAAAGAAATTTAGCCTCAGAACACCCAATGGAGAGAATAGAAACTGGGAACATAAGGCCAAGGTTCTTGAAGAGCTGTCCCCCAACAACAATGGGAAAGTGCTATGGAATGTTCCTTTTCACTATGTGAATATATGTCGATTTGATTGGTTTCAAGAACAAGCTGACTGGCCAATAGCTGAGCATGATAAAGTTAGGCGGGAGAGCCAGAGTGAGAATGATGGTGTGAGAAGGGGTAGTCAGAGGAGTTGCCATCCAAAGAATGAGTCAGACACACAATGGAATAAAAGTAAAAGCCACAAGCCCTGGTGCAACAAGAGCATACAGCTGATCATGTTAATACATTGTCTAAAGATATTTCTGTTGCCCCTTCACTCAAATGTCTATTAATAAGGGCCATGTTGATAGGATTAATGCATTGGAGAAAGTAGTTTTATATATAGATATACAGATTCAAAATATTAATGTTAGACTTACTGCAGTTTGTCATACAAATTATGAAAGGATTTGTGTTACACCATTGTCCTATAATAGTTCTGATTAACCATGGGAACAAATCCAGGCTCATACTAGAGGCATATAAAATAGTTCTAATGTAGATATGAATATTTGTTCTATGAAAAAATTGCAATTATTCCCCATGAACATTTCCAGATGACTTGTGCCAAAGAGATAGATAGCATCTTGTTTTTAAAATTTGATTACCCCTTTTGTAACTATAAAAATATTTTTAAACATTTATCATTAATTTGTCTGTTGGTCTTGGTTTACTTTAATTTTAACCATTCTCTTTTTAGTCGTCTACAAAAAAAAATTAAGACTTGCCCTTTGTAATATCTGTTAGCTTCAATTTAAAAATTAAAAAAGGAGATGTCTGGAGCCAAGTGACAAGGCCTGAGAATAGCAGGAACAAGGTCTCATTGTGGCAAGCCCATGGAGAATTTAACCCATTTTTGATTTTTGGCATGGTCAATGGTTTGCTGTATAATTCTGGGTATCGGCCCTTCTTGTTTCCCTTATACAATCATATTGTCGGCTGCCTCTTGTTTCACTTTCTAAAGAGTTTCCAAAGTCTGAGCTATTGGTTGAGCATGTGTAATTAATATTAAGCCTCTGAATGATTATTTGAGAGCAGAGCAGCTATGGGACAGAAACTCCCATCTACAAGAAGGAGATTGTTAAATAATGTTGCTAATGACCAAAGAAAAGAACTTTAAACAAGGAAAGGATGGATCCTGTGGGAGTGGGTAGAGACTGATAACTTAAAACTGACCAATGAAAACTTCTGAGTGAAAATGAGAAATTCAATAAACACTAAAGAACAGATTATAGATGGCTGTTGGGAACAGAGCTATGAGGAGATCACACAAAACAAAGCAATAAGACACAAAGAGAAAATAGCAGAAACTTCTAAATACATCTCACTGGAATTCTAGGAGTAGATAAATTATACAATGAGCAAATAACATTAATCAACATGTACTGGCTGAGAATTTGTGAGGACTGATTAAAAATTATGAGAACATTTGTTAAAGTTCAAGACAAAAAATAACAGACAGCATATGTGAATTCATTCATTAAAGTGACTATTTTATTTTATTTTTGTTAGTTCTTTGAGGATTTCATACAAGGTATTTTGAGCATACCTACCCTGTCTCCCCACTCCTCCCAAGTCCACCCCTCCCCTAACCACCCAAGTTTGTATCCCCCTGATTTTAATCCATCAAGCTAAATTGTGTGCATACACTCATGGATGTATACCTGCCATAGGAGTGTGACTGACCTACCAGGGGTTACACCACAAAAGAAAACTGACTCTTATCCAAGAGTTTGTCTGCCTAGCCTCCTCATGGTGAGATTTTCTCTAGCTTGAGTTTGCACAGGTCTTAAGCATGCTGTCAAATTCTGTGAATTGATGTGGTGATGGATTTTATATTCAATAAAATAAGCCTGGAATATCAGAAAACAGAATCACAGCTATGAGGGTCAAAGAGTGGTGATCCATGCCTTTAATTCCAACACTCAGGAGACAGAGATCTTTCTGTATTTCTGTGAGTTCAAGGCCTAACAATCAAACAGTAGTAGCTCATACCTTTAATCCTAACTCTAGGATTATAATGCAGAGTTGAACACAGAAAGTGAACAACTATATGGAGAAGATATTTAAGATAGGAGTAGGCAGGCATTCATTCATTCTGTAGGAGCAACCAGATAGGCTGAGGACTCTTGAAGATAGCATTTACCCCGTTTGCCCTAAGAAGTTGCCTGGGTGGCTGGGTGAGAATTCACTTTGGTCTGTTTCCTCTCTCTGATATCCCAGCTTTTCCCCAATATCTAGCTCTTGGTTTTCATTAAATAATAACTAGAGTTTAAGCAATAAACTGATATGTACCACTTCTTGCTTGCCTAGAAAACACTCTTTGCTTGTGATCATTCACCCTCCTCCTGATCACAGTCCTCCTAGCCCCTCTTCCACAATGGTTCCTCTTCCTTTGTAGTAGGAGTAGGGGTAAATGTTGAATTTTAAAATATTACACCAAAATTCACCTCTGACTATCTAGGATGCCTTCACTTGGCCAAGGCGGAATCATTAACTTCCACACATACATCCTTGCCAGATATTTTTAATTCTACTCTCACAGCTAGTCATTAGTTGAAATTCAAATATCTATGAGATAGGACTTGGGTGAAATCTGGCTTTTGATAGATTAGAAGACAGTCGTCCTTTTATAAATTGTTTGTTTGGGATGCTGCTACCTGGAGTGGGCACCTCCTTCTGAAGGCGCTACTAATGGTCATAGTTGGCTAGCAGGGAAGAGCCCATGCACTGAAAGTGAAACAGGTTCCTTGTACTCTCCCAAAGGCCTTCACTAGCTCATTCCAGCTCAGACTCTCATTTGTGAGAATTAAAATTTCAGCCAGAAATTGCAAGGACTTATGGCCACAGGCCAAAACTTAACTATATTAAAGCTCCCAAGTCTTTAGTGAGAGCTATTTGTTATTAACAATGTAATGGTATTATGCAGGGATAGTGACTGATGGAAGTCATTTCACTGTGCAACAGATACAAGCAGCTATTTCTTGGCATTTATAGGAGAAACGACATCATCTCAATCCTCTGCTGAGGCGTGCAGGAAAATATAAAGTCAGAGGAGCCAGCTAGGAGCCTTCTGATACTGTTGGTATCAAGCCTGCTACTTTCTCATGCCCTGACACATCCCTGGAGAGATTAACCAAGTTCTGTTTTCATCCTTTATCTAATGTCAAAACCCAAGTAGAGATCAGGGAGAGGAGAGGGGGAGACATTGATGCTCTACATATGGTGAGCTTACACGCTGCAGAAACTATGTCTGTACATCTCAAGCAAAGAAGAAGAACAGGCTCATGCTCAATCACCAGCCATGGGCTTGATGGGTCAGGCAGGTGAACAGAAGGTCACTAATAATGGGCAGAAAGCCTCTGGAAGGGACCAGCAGGCAAGAATCAACATGCAAATGAAGTTCTTCCCTGGCACATACCCAGATTGGCATGCAAATGTGTGTATGTTCCACACTGCTTCAAAATTCTATGCTAACCCATGATTTTATTTACCCCCATAATAAACTCCAATAAAAGGGCAGCATCACAGCCAGAGAACTCCAGCTTCTTCATATGTCCTTACATGATAGGCAGCTGTCCTCAGGTCTACAGGCTTCCTGGCTAGGTCATCCCTCTCACTATGTCCTCTTTTGACCGAACCTGGAGAGTAAATGGAAAGTTAATTGGTGCCACCACAGAAAGGTACAGAGTACATGGACTAGTCTAGACACCACTATGCATATAGTCTACCACTTTCTTTTGCAATTCTTCCTGCCCAGGTAGAAGTGCTGCCATGCCCTTCCCCTTTCCTCATTTGTTTGCTAGGTTTTCAAGGCATCTACAGTGAATTCTACCACCCTCTGTCAAGGAGCAGCTGAGCCTTATGGGTATCTAGCACAGGACACAGTCCTTCCCATGTTAATGCTCTAACTCATTATGATGCTTTTCTTGGTTTTTTTGTTTAAAAATAATTTTAAATAGTTTTGATCATCTCTCCCCTCCCCGACACTTCTCTCAGAGCCTCCCACTTTCCTATGAACCCAAATTCATTTTTCTCTCCACCGCCTCAAAAAGTAAAAACAAAAAAACAGAAATACAAACAAACAGAATAACATTAGGGCAAAAATGATGAGAAAAAACAAAGCAAGATATCCACAAAAAAAAAAAAATCATGGGATTCATTTTGTTTTAGCCAACTACTCTTTGGAAAGGGGCCTGCCCTGAAATATGGTTGATATACCCACTGACATTCCATTGGAGAAAGGGAGGTGCTCTTGCCAGCATGTATCAGTTGCAGACAGCTTCTTGGTTAAGGGTGGAAGGCCATGTCCACTTCCTGATCTCAGTGCTGAGACACTGTCTGGCTAATGTGTAGGTCCTATGCATCATCCTATGCTGCCTCCGTCTCTATGAGTTCATATGTGTATCAGTCCTATTAAACCTGAAAGACACTATTTCTTTTGAGTCATCCACCACCTCTGGTTCTTACAATCATTCTTCCTCCTCTTCTACATACAGCCCTGAGCCCTGAGGGGAGAGATTTGATGCAACATCTCATTTAGTTAGGATTGAGTGTTGCAAGGTCTCTCCCTATCTGCACATTGCCCAGTATAGTGAGTGGGTCTCTATGTTAAATCCTAATGAGTGAAAAGGCTGTGATAAGAATTTAGTAGAGCACCAATCTATGGGAATAACAATATGTTCCTTAAGCAGGAAAATAGCATTAATCTTTTTTCAAGGCCCATGACCTACCTAGTGTCAGGTTCTTGACCACATTAGAAGTGTCAGGTATTGGTTCCATCTCTTGAAATGGATTTTAATCTGATTTAAAAGTGCTTGGTTACTGCCATAACATTTGTGCCATGTTTCTCTGTCTAGAATTAGATTTTGAAAAAAGTCTGTTTCACAAACCCAGCTAATCCTCAGCACAGCCCAGTGCTCCTGACCACCTCATTATGTACGTAACAGAAACATTAGCCAGTTGCATACACACTTCCTATTGGTAGTGGAGGAAGAAATCAAAGGTCTTTAGCTTTGTATGAGATTTGAAACGTTCCTGTGTGTTCCCTTCTCAGTCCTAAGATCAGCATATATCTTATCTGCCTTGCTAGGCCTCTCGTCTTACCATCTCCACTCCTACCCAGAGGGGAAGACAGGAATGAACACAACATTGCATTCAGAAGCTCACACCCACACAGAGGTGTATGCTTCCTTTACCACATCTCTCCACGACCATGTTTAAATCTATATAAAACCTTTTCTTACTAAAATTCCTATTTTGTTCTATAAAAAATAAACTTGTATTAACTCCCCCTGGGTCTGCCACCTCTTCCTTTTACCCATTCTGCCTGCTTTCTTAGACAAGCCAAGACCACTAGCCCCATCATGGCACTGCCCACAGTAGGCTGGGCCCTCCCACACTATGTATATTTAACTAGTATTGTTACAGAATTGTAGGATATAAATAATGAAAGAAATAGGCAAGCGAAAGAACTACTGATCTTAATACATATGACAATACAAACAGAAAGCCTGGGTTGTTTCAGAAAAAAAAAAAATTAAAGACTCCAACGAGATGATCTGAGCTTAAAGGCTGAGGAAGAACCAGCAATTAAAATGAATGGCACAAAAAGAAAAGAGGCTGCAAGGGCAGAGTGTTCAAGATGGAGAGGAGCTTAAGCCCCAATATTCAAGGGAGTTGGTGGTGGTTATGGAGCATGAACTTGAGCAAGGGGTAGACCAGAACTGGAGAGGGAGGGAGGACCAGGTTGTACATGGCTAATAGGCTATTGCAGGGAATTTAGGTTTCATTCTATAAAACATAGTAAAATGGAGATTTTTTAAACCATTATCTAATTTGCGTGCTTTAAGATTATTCTGGCTGTAGATTGAAGGGTAAGAAAGAGTAAGAAGAGAAAGACCATTGGGAAGCTATTATAATCATCCAGGATAGACATGGTGATGATGGGCAGTAGGTAGAAAATAGATATACAATAAATAAACAGTGGCATGTTTCTGCAGTGAAACTACAGAGGTCTCTTCAAGAGAGCTATTTGGGTTAAAACATTAGAGATTACATGAAGGTAGATAATGCCTCTTACAAAGGAGGAGATGCTTTATGTATCTAATCACAGTTTTCCACAGAAGGCAGACCATCACAACTGTCTACAATCAAAGCAATCATTCACTGGGTGTGTCACTCTAGGATTGATAGAAATGACTTCATCCAGAGATGGATGTACACATGAGCTCTTTTTCCCCTGAGATGTAACATGGTGCTATTGCTTTTTTAAGTTGTTAAAATCAGTTTCACAAATTTTCCATATAATAAAAAGGAAACGTGGGCATTACTACAATAATCATGAAAAAATTAACAGACATGTTTTACAGCATTTATAAATCAGTAAGTTTAAGTTTTATAAATTATATTCTGTTGTATTATGGAAGCTCCCTGAAGTAAATATATGAGGTGATTTATGAAAGAGAAATTACAAATAATTTGATCTTAAATGGTTGCATCAGTTTGTAGGTAGATAAACTTTTTATAGATGTTAACAATCATATTCATGATTATTTTTGTGTGTCTCTCTCAGTCAAGAGTGCATCCCCAAAGAGAAAAATGAGATTTCCTTCACTCCTACTGCTGACAGACTCCATCGACATTCCTCCTGGACACACATAGCTTTAATTTTGTTAAAGAAAAATGGAGAAGAGCAATGGGGGATAAATGTCAATATAAAGAAAACATGGTCATATGTATGAAACATATGTATATTTCATAATAAAGTCAATTATTTTATCACTAACTTAAAAATTTTAACTGACTAACATTTAAATTAACCTCTATACAATCCACTCACCTCTGAGCATCTTGGTGCTTAATGTTATAATCCAAAGCACTCTGGAGGCTAAAGTAGGAAAATAATAAAGTCAAGTCTAGTTTCCAGGCTACACACAAGACCTTACCTCAAAATTGATAACAATATATAGGGTTTAAATATACTTTCTATTATAAGTGTGTAAATTAAAATAAATTAATCCCACTCTCTAACACCATTACATAATCCAGAATAAAAATAAAAGACACCTGGAAATGTATCACTTAAGAGAATAATTCTTTCAATAAAGGGAATAAAGGAGAGCTGTGGCCAGAGAAAAACAGGAAAGCAGAAGAAATTTTGCAAAATTAGGGGCTAATCCATCTCCATCCACCTCTCTTGGGATGGTTTTCAAAACAAAATTGCAAGGTAATTAGTGCTTATTAAGTATATAAACTTAGGGAACATTAAGCTAATATTAAAACTTTTTAGGAAGGCTGTATCTTTTACCACACAGAGAATAAGCAAATTTAGCTAAGAGAGGCAATAACACAGTGAGGAGAATAAGCCGAGCTAGAGCTGAGACATATTAAAAGAAGAGTTTTCCTTCTGAGAAGTCAAGTTAATTATCATTTGTTCCATTGATAATGGATAAAAACTGGCTGCTGGAAAGCCATCAAAGGAACTTGAAACTAAAATGTATGCATAGAATAATTTGAATTAAACTAAGTCTGAATGTGGAGACTCAAAACCAGCATACAACTAGGAATTCTGTAGACAAGCCCAAGTTCACATGCATGTAAGTGGAGGTAGCAACTTCATGTTCGTACAATGGCCATTTTTGTGCTTAAGCATACAGCCTGATCTCTTTTCTTCTTTCTTTTCTTCCTTTATTTCTCTGGTCCTTCCTTCTTCTATTTTTTCCTTTCTTTCTTTCTTCCTTTATTCTTTCCTGTGTTACATCCCAACCACAGTTTCTCCTCCCTGTCTTCCCCTTCCCCATCCAGGCCTCTTCTCTCCCTTGATCCATTTTCTTCCATTTCTTTTAAAAATTAGAACAGGGATATCAACTGAACACAGCATGACAGGTTTCAATAAGACTAGGCACAAACTCTCTTATCAAGGCTGAATAAGGCAATGCAGTAGGAGGGAAAAGTCCCAAGAGCAGACAAAAGAATCAGAGACACCTCCACTCCCACTGTTAGGAGTCTCACAAGAACATCAAGCTACACAACTACAACATATATGCAGAGGACCTAGCTCAGACTCATATGGGATCCTTGTCACTTTAGTCTCTGTGAGCCTTCAAGAGCCCTGCTTAGTTGGTTCTGTGGTCCATGTTTGTATTCTCGACCCTTCTAGATCCTACAGTGCTTCCTCGCCTTCTTTTGCTGGGTTCCCCCTGGCTCTACCTAGTGTTTCATTATTGGTCTCTGCATGTTTCTATCAGTTCCTTAATAGTGCCTAGCTGGTGACAATTGGGCTAGACATTGATCTATTAGTATAACAGAATGTCTTTAAGAATCATTTCATTTACTTTTTTTTTTCTTGCCAGTCATGTTTGGTTCTATTCTGTCTCTGAGATACTCAGCTTCTAGTTCCAGGACATCCAGGTAGTCAGGCATGGGCCCCCTCTTGTCACATAGACTTCATGTTGAACCAATCATGTTGAAACAAATCACACCAGTTCTGTGGCACCATTAACCCCAGCACTTAATGCAGGCAGATAGTAGGCTGAAGGTTTCGTAGCTGAGTTGATGTCCCAGTCCTACTGTGAGGAGCCTGGTTAGAGAAGATAGACAGCTCAGATTCTATAACAATCATGACTGGGAATCTTCACTAGGTTGACTCTAGAAGATTCCAGGGAGTTTCCACTGTACTAGGTTTCCATAATACACTTTCAAAACCCCAATTCCAGTTGTCCTAGTGTAAGGACCTGGATTCATTCTGGGGGCAGGGCGAAGGTCCGTGAGTGAACTTCCACAGCAGCCAATGGATTCAAAGGTTGGATTCACACCAGAAAACTCCAATGGCTGCTGCACCTTACCCCTTTGCCCAATCCTGGAACATCAAGGTGTGTCACATCTTGATTACATAGATTTCTCTTTAAAAGCTCCTGCTCATTGAGGCAACATGCTCTTACCCCCTTCTGCTGTGCAGAGCTAGGTGATCAACCTGGGTTCTCATTCTCTGTAGGTAGCAATAAAATCCCCACTCATAACAACATGTCCAACTTCCCTGGTGGAAATTCTTACATTAGGGCTTTACACTAGTACTCTGTCCTCCCATGTCTCCCTTCCCCAAACTGCTCCCTCATATTCCCACCCCAACTCAACCTCCAGTTCACCCACAAAATTTATTCTATTTCCCCTTCCCAGGGAGATCCATTCATCACCATCCTTGAGGCCTCCTTATTACTTAGCTTCTCTGGGTCTGTGGATTGCAACATGATTTTTCTTTATTTAACATTTAATATATACCTATAAATAAGGGCATAGCATGCTTGTACTTCTGAGCCTGGGTTACCTCACTCGGCATGATTTTTTTAAGTTCCATTTATTTGCCTTCAAGTTTTATGATGTCATTGTTTTAAATAGCTAAGTAAATGTACCACATTTTCTTTATCTATCAGTTGAGGGGCATCTTGGTTGTTTCCATAATCTAGATATTATGAATAAAACTTCTATTAACATAGTTGAATAAGTGTCCTTTGGGCATATGTCCTAGAATGATATAGCTGGGTCTTGAGGTAGATCTATTCCCTATTTTCTGAGAAACTGCCATATTGATTTCCATGGTAGCCATATTTCTATAGTAGTTGTACAATGTTGCACTCTTACCAGCAATGAAGGAGTGTTCCCCTTGCTCCATATCCTCTCAACATAATCTGCCACTTGTGTTTTTTATCTTAGTCATTCTTACAGGTGTAAGATGGAATCTCAAAGTAGTTTTGATTTCTATTATCCTGCGGACTAAGATTGTTAAACATTTCTTTGTGTTTCTCAGGCACTAGAGAATTCTCTTTAGATCTATACCCCCATTTTAATTTGATAATTTGATTTGTTGATGTCTAGTTTCTTGAGATTTTTATATATTTTGGAAATTAGCCCTCTGTCAAATGCAGAGTTGATAAAAAAAAAATCTTTTCTGATTCTGTGGGCTGCTTTTTGTCTTATTACTGGTATCCTTTGATTTACAAAGCTTCTCAGTTTCAGGAGGATTCATCTATTAATTGTTGATCTCAGTGTCTGTGCTACTGGTATTATACTTAGGAGGTGGTTGCCTGTGCCAATGTGTTCAAGGCTACTTCCCATTTTCTCTTCTACTAGGTTGAGTGTATCTAGATTTATGTTGAGGTCCCTGACCCACTTGCACTTGAGTTTTGAGCTGGGTGGTAGATATGAATCTATTTGCATTCTTTCACATGCCTATATCCAGTTATACCAGAATCATTTGTTGAAGATGCTTTCTTTTCTATTATGTATTTCTAGTTCATCAAAAATCAGGTGTTCATAGGTATGTGGATTTATGTCTGGGTTTTCAATTTGATTGCATTGATCAACCTGTCTATTTTATGCCAATGCCATTCAGTTTTTATTTCTATAGCTCTGTAATACTACTTGAAATTAGGTATACCTCCAGAAGTTCTTTTATTGTACAGGATTGTTTTGGCTATCTTGGGCTTTTTGATTTTTCAAATGAAATTGGGTATTGTCTTTTTAAGGTCTATAAAAAATTTTGTTGGAACTTTGATGGAGATTGCATTAAATCTGTAGACTGCTTTTGGTAAGATGTCCATCTTACTGTGATAATTCTACTAATCCATGACCATAAGTGAGTTTTCCCCATCTTTTTTTAACATGTTTTATATTTTTATTTTGTCCTGATGATCATTCAGAATAATAAGGTGTTTATTTACAAGCAAAAGAAATATTGTAAGACCATATTAAATTTATAGACATTAACATACTTGTATAGTAAAATCATTTTTATACATGATCTATAAAATAAAAAATAGCATCTTATCTTCGAATTAAATTGAGGTGATGGCATTCAAACTTTTTTTTCATTCTTGTGTCTCTTCAGTTTATTTTATGCACTTTTTCTATTGATTATATGAGCATCCCATACTCAAATTTATATTAGACTCTACTCAAAGTACTTCAGTATTGTTGTGGTTTCTTTTTCTCTAACTGGTGCTTCTATTTTTTTATTATTATGAATAAAGAAGTCACATTTTCTATCCTTGTATATCCTTATTCAAGGTCCCTTCCCCCTCCCACCACATCAGGTCATTCTCTCTTCTCCACATCTCCCCATCCCCCTCAAGGTCCATCTTCTTATATCTTCTTCATTTTCTTTCTTCAAAGACTTAAAGTTATTGTCAACAAGTATTTTACTTGCTTGGTTAGTTACCCCAAGATGCTTTATATTATCTGTGGCTATTGTGAAGTGCATTGTTTTCCCAATTTCTTTCTCATCCCATTTGTCATTTATTTATAAGAATGATACTGTTTATTTGTTTTGTTTTGTTTTGTCTTTTTAGTTAATCTTACAACCAGCCACTTCAGCAAAAGTGGTTATCAGCTGTAGGAGTTCGCTGGTAGAATTTGAGGGGTTACTCACATATACTATCGTATTATCTGCAAATAATAATTTTTTGACTTATTCCTTTACAATTTGCATTTTTTAATCTCCTTCAGCTATCTTACTGTTCCAGCTAGAACTTCAAGTACAATAATAAATATATATGTATATATGTACATTTATACATATATACAGAGAGAGAGAAGACAACAGTGTCTTATTTCTGATTTTAGTAAAATTGTTTCAAGTTTCTCTTCATTTAATCTAATGTTGGTTATAGGCTTGCTGTAAATTGCTTTTATTATATTTAGTTAAAAGTCTCTAATACTTTTATTATGAAGGGGTATTGGATTTTATCAAAGGCTTTTTAGCATATAATGTGATGATGTAGCTTTTTTCTTTCAGTTTGATTATGTAGTGGATTATACTGACAGATTTTCATATCTCTGGGTTGAAGCTTACTTGATCATGGTGAATAATCATTTTGATTTGTTCTTAGATTCAACTTATGATTGTATTTCTTCCCTTGATAAGCCATGCTTATCATTCTTATCCTCTGTATAGTTATTGTTAACTCTTCCACATTTTAAATTCTTTTTACTGTGTTTTTTTTTGATAAATACAAAATAAAGAAGGAAAAAAATAATTAAAAAAAAGATTCAACTTATGAGCATTTTATTGTATTTTTACATCAATGTTCTTGAGGGCAAGTGGTCTGTAATTCTTTGTTTCATCTTTGTGCAGTTTGGGAATTAAAGTGAGTGTGACCTCATAAAAAAAAAGTTTGGCAATGTTTCTTCTGTTTCTATTATGTGAAACAATTTGAGGAGTAATGGTATTAATTCTTCTCTGAAAGTCTGGTAGAATTCTTCCCTGAAACCATTTGCTCATGGACTTTCTGTTGTTATTGTCATTGGGAAACTTGTAATGGCTTCTTCTATTTCCTTGGGGGTTATAATCTATTTAAATTGTTTATCTAATCTTGATTTAATGTTGATAAGTGGTGTCTACTAAGAAAATTATCCATTTCTTTTAGATTTTCTTACTTTGTGGAGTACAGGTTTTTGAAGTATGACCTAAGAATTCTTTGGATTTCCTCCGTGTTTGTTGTTACATCCCCCTTTCTTATTCTTATTTTCTTAATTTGGATATTCTCTTTGTTAATTTAAATATTATTACCTTTTAGTTAGACTAAATAGGAGGTTGTCTATCTTGTTGATTTTCTCAAAGAACCAACACTTTGTTATATGTTTCTACTGTCCATGCAGACACAAAAGGATCCATTTTATCCATTCAGTTCCTCTATAATAGTAAATAATCTGATTATCTAAGATATTAACTCTTAGGGATAGACTTGAACCAGGAAAGTGCATGAAAAGTATGAAACCCAAATTAAAACAGATGCAATATTTTTAAGGGGGTCATATACATTTGATGTTCAAGAAATAAATCAAGGGGAGAAGAGCAAAGCTGGGGATAAATGTTGTACCCTTAAGAAGCTCATCAGTTCTCAGGGATGTAGTTCCCCTGGATCTGAAGAACTCAACTGCTCCTTAACTTTTGTCTCAGGAACTGAGAGATCCTTGCTCAACACCAAACCCAGTTTATTATGTTAAAATAAAGCATGCTATGTCCTTGTTTCTGTAAACTCTCAGTGGTTTCTACCCTCTTTCAGAGTCATTGTCCAACTGCAGGACATTATATGATGAGAAATAGTGAGGAAATAGAGGGGAGGCTGCCATAGGGAACCTACACCATTTGTCTTCCAACATCTGTCTACTTATCCAGGTGGAAAGCAATGTTCTCTGTACTATGATTCTTAGTAAGAGACTAAACCTACGGAGAAGAAAGGGGGCCAGCTCAACAGTACCCTTTCCTCATTCTACCTTCTAGCAGTGAGTCACATGACCCTGCCAAAATAGTCCACTTTGCGTTTGTATCTCAATCCTTTAAGATTTTAAAAATTGGAACTCCATTGGCCATCATGCTACATACAGTGACAGCATCACTAACAATAGGAGTCCAACCCTAGTGGTACCCACAGGAACATCCCAAACAAACTGCTCTTTCTTAAACTTCTGTTTTGTATTGATGCATATTCATTTATACTTGTATAGTGATGGGTTTCACAAAGACATTTTTCTTCAGTTATATGCTTTGACATATTCAACTCCTAAATCTTCTACCCACTAGTCCCCTCCTCCTCTAGGTAATTTAAGGTCTGCTGTGGGGTCCCACGAGACTGGTGGCCCTGGAGCCCTTGGCAGCTGAGCTTTTCTTATCTGCTGCCATTTCCAGAACCCAGGTCACCAGCCTCTCCTCTCATACTGAGAGTTATTGTGACCTTCCAACAAATGCTTTTTCTGACTAAATTAGCTGAAGTTATTTTCTATTGTTTGTACCTAGAATCATAATCAGTAAGATGAGTTTTGTTGCACACTGAAAAAAAAATCTTTAAATGTGAAGTAAAAGACTAGGTTTCAGGAGACAGAAAGACATCTTAACTCTGGTTTTTAAAGGAGGACTGACTTGTATGTCTAAGAAAGGGGGTGGCCTGGGAGGAGACATGAAGAAAAGTGGTAACAGCAGGCGCCTATGAAAGATCGGGAAGAAAATTCAATCAGCAGCAAGAGGGAAAGGAGAAGAAAGAAAGAGAGAAACAAAAAGAGAGAGAGAGAGAGAGAGAGAGAGACAGAGAGAGACAGAGAGAGAGACAGAGACAGAGAGGCAGAGAGGCAGAGAGGCAGAGAGAGAGGAGCGCCTAACCCAGCCTTAATATTGGGATGAGAAAATTGGACCTACCTGGAGTGGATGTGTAATGCTGAGCTGACCCACCTTAGGATATCCTGTCCTTTCGGCAGAGGGAATTGGGGTTTGGAGTTGGGGGAGGCTGAAGTCAGACTGGGAGGGATTGGAAATAGGGAAGGATGGGTGAGCAGGAGAGTATATGGAAAAAAGACCATTTTAATAAATAAAAGAATTCTCTAAGTGAACATATCAAAGCCAGGGTCTCATACATGCTTAGTAAATACTGTGTCCTAAGCTGCAAACTCTGGCCCCTAGTCTTTACACTAAGATTAGAAATAACAACCCTGCCTGGCATCTCTTCTGCTCATATTTCCTCTGTTCCTAGGACAGTTTTTCCTCCAGATTCACCCCTGGTGGGATGCCCTTTGTTAGCACTAAATCAAACAAACAAAAGGCACAGCCCAAGTAAATCTAACTTCACTTTTTTATAATGCAGCGGGATATGAACAAGTGGTCTGCTTCTCTGGGAATCTCCACATGCTTGGCATTTGTTCAAGTAATTAATGTATTTTATCACTTGCTGGCCATTATTCAGAGATGGATTTATTGAAATTTCAGACTTCAGAGCAATTTTAAAATGTTGTATTTATGAAGTATGTGAAGTTAGTGGTACCAGGAATTCCATAAGCCCCACAGAACCGGTATGGAATTATTCCCAGCCTCCCTTGGAGATTCCACTGCTGTTCTCCTAGTCTCCTCGTGTTTCTCATTCCCTCCTCCTGGGTGTGTCTCTGTCTCTTTTTTGACAAGTCCTATATCCAAATAGTTTTGTCACATATATGGAAGCAAGATAATTTAGAGTCGTTGTAGATGAGAGGAAGAAGGGAAAAAATGAAGACACTGGGGGTAGAGATAAGGGAAACACAAGACATCTGGACGGGCAGGTTGAGTGCAGGTTGGAAGAAGCGGGTAGTGAAAGAGATGCCTTGATGATGGGAACATAAAAAAATAAAATATTAAAAATAAAAACAATCAGAAGTAAGACTAACACACAGGTGCATACACACAGGTGCACACATACACGTGCACACAAGTACACACACAGGTACACACACACGTACACACACACACACACACACACACACACACACACACACACAGTTCCGTGCTTGAGCTCTAAGTGCCATAAATTTTGCTCTACACTCTAGCAACCATTCCAAGATGGCAATACAATTCAGCGTCCAGAAGAGAATTATACCAACTGCTTTAGCTTCCTAAATCTTCATAGTGACATAATTTATGAAAATGATGTATCACAATGACATGATTTTTCAGAAAATTCCTCTACCTCACAAATGGCCTGCCACACTTAATGAGCAGAAATAAGTGGCAGGAATTTTCGTCACCTTCCCTGCTGGAAGAGCTGTTTTCCCAGTACACCTGGTGGGAGCATTATTTCACACAGCAGGTAATAAATTTGTAGAATTCATTACCCACAGGAAATAGAAATAGGTTCAAAAGGGTTGATCAAATTTATAAATGGCAAAGCCATAAATAGCTCTATTCCCTTTGTATTCAATAATATTTTACACTGTGGTCTGCCTTGCCTCACAAATGCTGCCTTAAAGTTCATCTGTGCAACCTAGCCTACCTCGTAGAATGTGATGATATGTGAAACATTTCATGTGGAAATATTAGTTTTACTCTTGGTTAATCTAATACAGTCACATTTTATTGACATAAGCATTAGTGGTATGTGTGTGTGTGTATGTGTGTGCATACAGATATATGTATGCACCTGTCAGATGACAAACTCATGTGTCACTGTGTCATTGCTTAGGCACCTTCAAGCCTTTTTTTTTTTTAATTTTTGAAGAGAGTTTCCCATAGGTCTAAAACTTGTCCCATATGTAGGCTGGCAAATGAGACCTAGGGATCTGCCTGTCTTTACCTAACTAGCACTAAGATTACAAGCTCACATCATCACATCTGCTTTTGTTCTAACAGTGTTCTGAGTATTCAATTCATGTGTTCATGCTTGCAACACACACTTCACCAACCTCAGCCCCTAGATAAAATCTTGTAAAGTTTTTACTATTTCATTTTGTTTCAGAACACTATCCAACACATAACTAATCTAGTAATTCCAAAGTCAACTTGTACACTACTTTAAAACAAATTAATCCTCTTGGAAAAACAGATGAAATAAACATGTTGGAAATGTTCTTGTTTCTACAGGCATTTGAGCAGTGAGGGTTGGAAGCAGAGCAATTAGGCATGGGCAAGGTTGTGTTGCGTTTCTGTTTTCTATTGCAGCTGGTGCCTCTATCCTAGGGTTTTGATTTGGAAGGAGTGGAGAGTGAACGGTGCAGAGTGTGAGAGGGGAGAGCAGGGAAGAGGAAAGGCGAAGGTGGCTGTGAGTGGTACCTGATGCTCCTACGAACTTATTTTTCATCTGGTAGCAGGAGAGTAACATTCATCTCATCAGAACACCTCTATGAAATGTGAAAACACATCCAGGGAGACCAAACAAGAGTCATTTAGAGGAAAGGTGCACAGGAACCAGCCCAAAGAAAGCTATGAAAGCCGACCGGTCTACTCATTTCCCTTCGCTTTGAAATGAGGGTAAAAATAACACCTCTCGCAAAGTATTGATCTCTCAGTCCAACAAAAATCTATTTAGCTCCCATGATGCCTGGTACACACAATATTATGAACATTAAGGTGTCTGCTATTGTGAGGTATCCACAGAACAAGGAGCTAAAATTCAGAAATGTGAAGAATATTTTACAAAGTCACATGATTAGGAAGTGATAGATCTGAGTTTTGGATCTGCAAAGAGTTGGCACCAAAACTCATACTCATAGCCAGTATATTTATATGCTTTCTGGTTTTGCAGTTTTCACCACGTGATGACTTTGCAGGGAGTGTGTAAAAGGATTTTGAAAGTGACTCTGGAAGAAGAGGTGTAAAGGGTGTAAGAGTCAGAGGGGATGGAGGACACCAGGAGAACAAGACCCTCTGAATCAGCTGAGCAAGGCTCATATGAGCTCACAGAGACTGAAGCAGAAACAGTGCCCACCTGGGCCTGCACCAGGTCCTCTGCATATGTATATAGCTTTCAACTTAGTATTTTTGTGGGACTCCTGAGTATGTGAACAAATGAGTCTCTGATTCGTATGCTCTTGGGGCTCTTTTCCTTCTGTTGGGTTGACTTGTCCAGCCTTGGTGTACTGATTTTTTGTTTTATCTTCTCATATTTTATTATATTTGGTGTTATCTCCTAGAAGCTTGTTGTTTTCTAATGAGAGACAGGAAAGGAGTGCATTCAGAGGGGAGGAGAGGATGAGAGGGGCTAGGTAGAGCAGAGGGAGGGGAAACTTTAATCGGGATATATTGTATGAGAAAAGAGTCTATTTTCAATGAATTAAAAAGTAAATAAAGAGTGCACCTCTTATAAGTAAATGCTGACCCCTGATGGTTGCCCATCTAATCTTACTGGGGCTTAGTTTCCTCATGTATGAGATTATACATGCAAAGTATCTGTATTCATTTCTTTTTCTCCTTGTTGTGGCAAAGTACTTGACAAAGAAAGTTAAGGAAGGAAGGGTTGACCTTAGCTTGCAATTTGGAAGGACACATTCTGTCATGATGGCAGGAACATGAGGTAGCTAGTAACCACTGTGTTGGGATTATGAGGTATAGAAAAATGAATGCTAGTGCTCAGATTTCTCCTTTGTTTTCTTTTTATTCAGTCTCTGGGATGATGCTGCACATATTCCAGGTAGATCTTTCCCTCTGAGGCTCAATCTCTCTAGAAAAACTCTCACAGATATGCCTAGAGGTGTATTCTAGGTAATTTCAAATCCAGTCAATATGGCGATAAATTTTAACCATCACAACGCCTAACACAGATGGTGGTTTTCTCCAAGGGCTTGGAATCCATGGATCATTGGTGAGAGAGTTCTCAAAGTACAGATAAGAAATAGAGAGAAACATGGAGGAGGAAGAAGAGTCTAGAGAGGATTAGCCAGTGGTCAGACAACCACTGTAAGCAACCGTGGTCCATATGTGGAAACAGCTCAGAAATATCCCACATAGCAATTCCCAAGGTTTGGCATGCAACAGATCCCCTGAGGGGCTCCTGAAGATAGACTGCAGTACCCTGCCTCTCCACATTTCCAGGTCAGCAGGTTGGGGGAGTAGAAGATAAATATTTCCAACAAATTCCCAAGTGGGGCTGGCCTACTGGGCTGGGCCTTACTTTTGAGAGCTGCTGAACTGCAAAGTGAACGAATGGACCTTTAGACACTAGCCCTTCCCCCACTGTTTGAGAAGATTCATTGCTTCACCATTATCCTTGAAGATTATTCAAACATCCACAGCCCTCCCAGACAGCCTGCAGTAGTACAAGTGTAAACAGTATCAAAGAAAGATGTAAGACATACCAAAAGGGAAGCAAGTTCTCAGCCTGCAGGCTGCTGCCTCTCACAGCTGCTGCTGAGATCAGGCAGAGCAAGGACAAGGGACGAGGCATCAAGCGGGTTGTCTTCCACCTTCCTTATGAATAATGCTTCATCTGAGGCTGTTATTAGTCATTAAGCCAGAGGGCTATGGACTCAAGACTCTTACCCCACCGATGGTTAATATGAGAAACCCCCATGGCCCAAAGGTGACAGCTGTGCTGGAAGACTCTTTCACATAAGTAATTTCTTTATCAAATGCGGGAATAAGATCTAGAACCATTAACCACGAGTCACTGCAGTAACCAGCACATGCACTACAGCCCAAAGCAAACACTACAGGCTGCAATAAGACACATCTCTCAAGAGGTCCTGCAGAGCACAGAGCCTGACCACAAGCTCTTTGCGCCCTGTCAAGAAAAATCACTAACCCTGGCGACAAATGGGACTGCCCCGTATAGTCTATTCCACTTATACATTTAATTGTCAGCATTGCCATCCCTTTAGCTGCAAATAAGCACAGTCTCATTGCCCATCAACTGCTTCATGAGAGGAAAACAGGCACTTTAGAGATGATTTTGATTTGAGAAACACCATTATTATCTTTTTATATGATGTTTTGTTTTCATTCTTCACTTCCTCGTTCTCCTCAGTGATTATATTTTCCCACAAAGTCAACATCAAAATACAAGTCAACGCAAGATATTCCGGCATTTATTTCAGTCCTGAGGCTTTCCTAGACTAATTCCAGACATCTGTAGTAGCTGAGGCTTTGTTTTAACCTTTCTCTAAGCACTTATATTTTTCTTAATCCATCTACCCACTTAACTGATTTGAGTTTAGGGAGTTGGGAGAAACACTATTTGCAATTGAGGAAACTGAGGCACAAAATAGTAAATTGACTTGTCTAGGAACTGCCTGGCAGTGATTATAACTGATACCTGCTAATCAGCACTGGAGATCACATTCAGTTTTATTCATGTGGTTAGAAAATCTGAGGAGATACTCAAGCCAAATGGAAGAGTTTCCATCTTCCTTCCATCCTACTCAAATAAATAAAAAGCCCTCTGCTCTGTTTGTTGCCCCAGGGAAAAAAGCATCTATACAAATTTAAAAACAAAAAAATTCTGTATTTCAAAGTAGCCAAAGAGAAGATCACAATTGTTTCATTATAAGAAACCATTAACTCTTTGCAGTGATGGATAGGTTAATTGTTCCCAATTTGTCATTACATAACATATACATGTATCAAAACATCACACTGTAGGCTAAGGATGCATCTCATTTTAATGGGTGAGATGCAAAGTCACATGACAAAGGGCCTAGCTGCTCATAGGTCCATTTTGTGTTGTGAAATCACTCAACCACATGGATCGGAAAAGAAAGAAGGTGTTTTCCTTGAGCCATGGTCTTCATCTTCTGCTGAGCCAAGCCAAGCATCAACTACTTATTGTGAAGAAGATGTCCTCTAAAACCAAGAGGAGCAGCCTGAAGAGCCTATCTCTTCCTCTCTTCATTAGTTACAATCCCCACATGAGGTCCAGCTTAGGGTCAAAATTCACTTTAAAGTTTTTGAAGAAGTGCACTTATGCAGTCTCAGCCAGGGATACCCTTCAATTGTGTTATTTCCCCAGATGATATTTTTCAATTTTTATTAGAAATGACAGTTCTTTTATTAAAAAGCAGAAAATATTATATTGAAGAAAATACCAGTAACTTTAATCAGGAGGTAAAGGATATGAAAGCTGTATCTTGTAACAGAGAGGGACTAGCTGTGTCTTTAAAGGATTTAAAGTATGAATGGTTTATTAAATCTGACACAAGGCCTGCAATTACTACCAATTATTTGGTCATAGTGTCAGTTCCATTTAAAGTGAGAAAGTAGTGGTGGCAACAGCTTATTTTTAATAACTTATTTCAGAGAAAACCATTTCATGTTCACTTGGTACTTTCTAATTTCTTGACCTCCAAATAAAAGCCTCGTACCTATGGGGTTACCCTATGAACCTACCCCAAGAGAGCAGCAGCTAGATGCTATTCATTGCTTACAGTGAGTTATTTATTCAGTCAATCATTTATATGTGCGTACACCTAGACACACCCTTGAAGTGCTGGCCCCAGCCTTCAAACCCTAACATGCTCCTTCCAATCTGAGAACTCCAGTGCTTGCTGAGAGCCAAGAGAGTCACAGAAGCTGGAATTCGTCTGTGTGAGCAGATGCACCTTCCTGCTCCACATACCAACCAACTCTACTCATTTAATGAGGAGCTGAGAGACTGGCTGCTTGATTTTGTGGTCCTTGGATGACTTTCAAGTACCAGGAACACCTTCAGGAGAGTGGCTTATTCCTCATAGATTAGGCCACTGGAAAGTAACTCCAATTATGAAGTTGCCAGAGCTAGGCAAGACCACTTTTTCAACATCCATATGTTTTTCTCTTTAAAGACACTATCTCCCACAAATCACATGACATGGGTAATTTGGGTATTGTTTTATACTTAGTCTCTTGTCCCATTCCACCCCCTTGAGAGATTTTTGGATTACATCCTTTTTCTCTCTTGTTCTCCCAGCTCACTACTTTGATTTCTTAATACAAATAATGATAATATAAATACCATACACCTAAGATATTTTAATCATGCAACCTGAAAAGATGTCCGGATTTGTTTTGGCTTCAAGAGTGACAAAGACCATTAAGATACTATTCTAAGGTCATCATTTTCAAATTCTTTTCATTTTCATGGAGTGGGAGATAAAGAAGAGAGAGGTGTCAGGGAATGAAGCACACTCTTATTTAAACAGACAAAGTCAGAGACAACTTTCACACCCGTGGCTTCTAAGTTGAGGTGCCCCGCCTTTACAATCTGAATCTCACTGCAGCAAGCACAGCTGCTTGAGGAAAGGAGACTAAAATAGAAAGCCAGTCAGTGATGAAATGTGACAACCTGCCTCGGAAAGGACATGTTTGATGTGTTTTCCAACTGGATGTTTCTAAAATTTATGGCAGTTTCAGACAAGATTTCCAAAGAAATCCCTTTTCCTCCCCACCCAACCTATAATGCCCTCATCACCGCTGCTGAGAGGCACCAAGGACAAAGCTGTCCCCCAAGAAGCTTCACAAATCACAGATCACAATTCAGGAGATATTCCTTTTCTCAGCAGACTTAAGCCATCTCCCTCAGACCCTTTCCACCTCCCCTCCTCCGGCAGCACCCCTTGCTGTGGTGAATTATTTGCTCCCCTCCGCACCAAGCCCTGTTTGCTAATTTGTGCAATGAAGAGATTCAGTTAAACAATCCGTAATATTTCTTCATTCTAGAAGTCAGATTATTTACTGAGTCTGCAAGTGTTTAGAATGACACATTACACCCTTGAGAGTGAGGGACAGACATCCCTGAAACTAGAAGATGAGAAATGAAGTGACATTTTTATGATTGGGATTGATCCCCTGCTAATGATTAAGTAAATACTAAGTCATCTTTAGATGCATAGTGTAAGACATGGACACAAAAACCATCTCTACTGATGCACAAGAGTGTGAATAGGAGATTCTGGGAAAGGGTCTATGAACACAGAGGGCATTATAGGGAGCAAGTGCTTCATTCTGCTTCTTCTAGTCTGAGAACAGACGCAGCAAACACACAGCACAGTAGGTACTATGGACATAAACACATAGGTTCTGAACTGGGAAACCGTGGTACTGAATCCAAAGTAACCACATCAGTGAAGTAAGAGAAAATTTTGAAAAAGATTATAAAGGAGATTCCAAAATTCTGTCTGGGCAGGTCATGAACTTTGTAAGTAGTTGGAAAGATCCCAGCTGAAGGTGAAGGCGGGAAGTGGGAAGTTTGGAACCAGTGCTACTTTGCCAGTGTGCTATCACTTCTTTGGTGGGTGTATGCCAATACCAGCATCTCTTGACATGATTGGTGGGAATTTAAACTAGGCTGAGTTGGAGAGGTCTCAGCAAGAATGAGGCTGAGACAAGCTTGTTGCAAGCAATCAGACTTTTAATATCCTTATCAGAAACAGAATATAATTGTGATTGCCAGGAAGAATACAATCACAGTTAACAGGATATAATGATGTTTGTAAGCTACATAGGGTACACAAGATCAATGTCTAAGATTACTTACCCAGCCAAGCTTCGAAATGCTTCACTGACTTCTAGGGAATGCAGAGATACACAGGAGGCCTAAATGTTCCACTGGCTGAGGGAATGCCCCAGTTTCTCAGGAACAGGAAAGCACACAGTACCCCGAGAGCCATGGGCTCTAACCTGAAAAACCCTAAGATGCATGCCTCTGAAGACAGCTAAACCAGGCCACCTCCATGATTCTCCACAGGAGCATCTATCCTGATATTGCCAATATGTCATCCTTTACTGACATCAGAATCTAGTTTCTTCAACATCTTCCAACCTGAGCTAAAGATCATTAATTCTCCAGATCTGCTCTGCTCTTCCAGAACTGAGGACCAGTTCTCCAGGAATCCTCCAGATCTTTAGTCGCAGATTGAGACTGCCAAGGCATCCATCCTCATAGACTGAGCAGCTAATGGATTATCAGCTCCTCCAATACACAAGCATCTGTTGGTGGGCTGCCTCTCCCATATTATGTAGCCCAATCTGATAAATCCCTTTTCACAGTATGTATTTATCCTATCAATTCTGCCCCTAGAGAGTCCCGACTTATATAGTAATCTAGCAGCATAGTTCACTGTAACATGTTTATTTGTTCACTGATAACAGAAGACTGTACCACATATCACTTCCCTGAGAAAACATCATAATCAAAGCATCATTTCCACTGAATGTGTAGCAGTTATGCACCACTAGAAAGCAGACAAATTGATGCTATTTATGCTTGTATTATAAACACCTGAATATCAATTTATGAGTTTTTGATTTAAAAACCACACATATTATTTAAAAAGGAGGAAAAAGTATGGTGCTAATATGCAGCCAAGTTTATTATCTATTAAAATTTTTAAGAAATGACTCATCAAAAGAAATTAACAGAGCCCAAAGTCTCTAATGATATTCATTATCCCTAGTGCACAATCAAAAAGAATTCAAAATATAGTAAATCAGGCTAATAGGAGCTCTAACAACACTGCCAGGGAGTAGGTGGAGAAGAAACCTGTGGTGTTTATACTACTGCCCTCCTTCCTAGGAGGCCTGCATGTGTCAGATCATTTAGCTATCTCAAGTTTTCTCAAAATTTGTACTTAATGAGCCTTTCCTTCCAAATGACCAAAAAGATCATTTCAGGTTTTGCACTTTCAGAAAAGCATCCCTTTCATATAAAGGGCTGTGTCTTCAACCACCACTGGCTCCATCTAATAAGCCTGCATTCCCCATTTTCCCTAAGGTTCTGTTACTTGGATTCTTTTTCCAGTCCCAATAACACACCAGTCAAGTTTCATGATTGTAAAACATTGAAATGAATTCTGACTGATGAAACAGAATAGGCGTGTACAAGAAAGAGAAAAATGGTTCATAAATGGGATAGGAGGCAGCTTCTTTCTTTCAGCCATGGTAACAGGGAGAATACATTTTCAACCATCTTCATTGAGAAATAATCTTACATGAGTGTACATAATTCGATGTTTAAGGCAAACACTGCATAATATTTCAAAATACACATGCATTGTAAAACAATGGCCACAAATAAGTTAATAACATACATACCACTATGACTTTTTTATGTGTGTGGCTGTGTTTATGTGATATAATAATACTATACTATACATGTCAAATATGGAAGAGGCAAAATACTAAGAGAACTACTTTAAACATAAAGATAACAGCAAGTTTTTAAATGAATGGGTAAGTTACCGTGGAAACATTAAACTTAAAAATGTCTGTATAAAGATCTGACAACGTGGACTATGAAAGGAACACTCCAGAGAAAAAAGACGAGCATTTTATAATGGCTAAAGTATCACTTAAAAAGAAAGTGATGGTGGCTGAAGAAATGGCTCATTTAGTAAAGCTCATTCCATACAAGCCTGAGGATCTGAGTTCAGATCCCCAGCACCCATATAAAAGCCACATATAGTGCTACATATCT